>JZKD02S2300661.1:2211599-2242112 GCA_000966675.3 Picea glauca | reverse complement strand
GATCTACTTCAGCCATCGAAAAAAGGTTGGTTCATTCTTCTCTTGTGTGCATGTGAAAATCGGGGTTTCAGATTTGGGTAGAAGGTTAAAAGTTAAGTCATGAGGGTCATGATCTACATATAAGTTTAGAGCCCTAGCTTATTAGTCTGTAGGGTAGAATACCCCACAACAGTTACCCTATGTTTATATCCTTCAAAAGTGTTTCCCAATCCACAAGTATTAATTACAAGGGGCTGAGATGATTTTTTGAATAAAAGATTGTTGCAAAAATATAACATTTTTATACCATTTTCTGAATAATACATATGCAAAAATTAAATGTGGAGACAAAAGAAAAAATACCAAGTCACATATCAACACAGATGAGACATAATAGAAATCGCTTATTTCATTCCAAGAAATCAAAAGAACCGTTCTCTTTACAAAAATACCCGAGGGAGTTTGGACCAAAGTCAAACTTAGATATCCCTGATGAAAACCATACAAAGGGACTCTGACAAGAAGTAAAAATTGAACTTTAAAATATGGATCAACTTTCCACATATTGTTTCCCACTCGACTGTGCACAATATCCTTTATCAGTCATGAAATTTAATTCATAAACAGATAATTCTACAGAGACTATCAAAGATAGATCAACACCTCTGAAAACAAGTGTCTGAATGAAGTAATTCAACGTTGAATCTCGTTGTCTACAATAGGACCCTATTGTCATGAAAGAGAATTATGATTTTAATGAATTGAAGAATGAATGAAAACTGAACTATCTCAATAAAACTCAAGAGAAAACCTTAGTATGCTTTCTCCTTCTATTCTGTCCTTTGTTCTTCCTTCTCTTTTTGTTTTCAAGCATTCCAAATTAGTTGAAGTAGTTCAACTACTTCATTTAGTTAAGTTAACTAAAACTCAATTAACGTTTAGTTTAAGGGAAGAATTAATATAATAATATTAATAATAAGGGTATTTTAATAAATAATAACTAGTATGTGGGACCCCATGTGACTCCCTTTAGTTTCTTAACAAAATAAACATAGATAGTCATTCAATGAAACACATCCCTCCTTTTGGCTCCCATAATCATTTCCATAATTTGAAAATTAAATATCAATGATATTTTAAATCATATCCAAACTATCCAAAAATAATATGTTGTCCAAAACCTTTAGCAGTCCACTATTCTCAATAAAACAATAATAAAGTATAATAAAAAGCTGTATTTGTCACTTTGAGAGGCAATTTTCCCTTTCTTTCTACTATCCCCCTTTGACTTTCCTAACTAATCCTTAGGTTGTGTAGAGCCTTGAGGATTGATCTCACTAATGACATGAGAAAAATCATCTTTCAACTGCATGCGAGATGAAACAGATTTGGCTGAATCACTTGAGGGAGAGGAGGGGGCAACACCAACTTTTCCTTTGTCATGCATGTGGTGGGCTTTAATTTTGAGTCTTTTTCTTGTGTGGGAGGACTGTACAGGTGAGTGTGCAGGGTAAATCTAGACATTTGGGCTAATAGGTTGAGGAGGAGAAAATAAAGACAAATTTGGCTAGCCATGATGGTGGGATACTGTTGGGTGAACAATCTCCTACCATCCATCATTCTTGGGAACTTCAGGTTGCATTGAAACATGAGGGGGCATAGGGATACCAGGGACATGTTGGGGTTGGAAAGGAGGCCTCTTCGGTCTAGTTTGGACTACCATGTGTCCAATCCAATTGAATAATCCAGCTTGGAAGAGTTGGTTTAACTCCTAAGGATCTGCATCAAAATGTATTAAGAATATTGGCCTTCTAGACCCTCTGTTCCAATTCCCTGTACACCTGTTATTTCTTACATGACTTCCTCTACTGAAAAAGCTCATGTTGTATGCAACATTTATTATAAACTAGATTCTTAAACAAACCATACATGAAATCTCTTAATATGAAAAAAAGTTTGGATCAACAATCACATCGGACCCATGCAATCTAATCCATAAAATTCACTCACTAATTGTCAATGAGAAGGGAGTGAATTAGGGTTCTGGGATATCTGAGGGGATTGTATTGAGCGAAAAAGTGAGAAAATGAAAGGGAGTTAGAACATAATTACTGCTCAACAATTCATTCAACAATTGACTGTGTAACAATAACCAAATCATATCAACTATGATCCATCTCTGTGTTATTTCTTAATCACTGTAATACCGAGTTTTAATTTAGTTTTAATAACAGGGCATGAAAAATGAATCTGGGATTATGAGGGGATTTGTATTGAGAGAAAAAGTGAGAAAATGGCAGGGAATTTGATGGATATTGTTCATAAAATAAATTAAATAAATCAACAATCATAACTCTGTTCAAAATTAATCCAAAAATCATCCACTTCCAAGACCATCATTCAATGTTCCTCAATTATATACAAAACTGCTTGTTGTTTCAATAATTAAATTTCCCAGAATTCCTTAATTTATAACAATCTCTGCAATTATAACTTATAGATTTTTTTCCATTCAACAATACTGTTTATTAAAACGTTGATCCCTTCTTCTTTTTGAAAATAATCAAAACATGCATAGCAATATGCTCAACATTTTATCATTGATAATCAATAATGCACCATGATAAACAATCAAAAATCATTATTCATCAATTACAATCACGCCCAATTTAAATGTACACAGGTGTCTTTTCAAAAGGTGGACAGACTTAAAATCATTCTTGATCATACACAGGTCTTCAATCATATCAATCGACAAAATATTGAATTGATAACAACAGTCAAACCAAACATAAACCCCGATTTTGATCTTAGCATACATAACTTCCCTTTTAAGCAATTGGTAGTCTGCATGATGATTCCAATAGCTATATGATATATGAAGATAACATAACTAAACTGACACACATGCATGCTTTTAAATTTCCAGAACCCTGATCGGGCTTAGTAAAATTCACAGAGGTGTCTTATTATGCAATCAAGACCATGCTCGATAAAACATAGTGATTGAAACCATAATGGATAGAAAGACATCCCTCGACTGTATGCAACCATTTCTTCCCTTTTTTTAATTTGTTTAAACAATTTCATCATAGAAGGACCTCATAGATATTCTAACAAAATGTATGGGTTTATAAATGAGAGATCATGTCTCCTTAAAATTCCACAATAATTAATTGATAAACCGACACTTGACAAATGTCAGAATGTGCCCGAGGAGAGCAGAGACAGCCAGAGTCTGAGTCATCTCTATAAAAATTAAATGCAAGGAGGAAACACAAAGTTGTTTATATTTTTAAACAAAAACACAGAGAGTTGACAATCTTGCATTACTTATATCTATTTCACCATCGATTAACAACCACAGGACAAAAAAAAAAAAAAATTTGAAAATGAAACAACAGTGAGCCACAAAATCCTTCGACTTATTACTCCAAGCCCTTGACGGAACCAATAGTTAACACCCAAGGAGAGACAAAGTAAATTCGATTAAAATAGCCCAGTGCAAACAGGTTCTTCTAACACTTGCAAAGAAGAGACAGGGATTAACTTAATAGTGGTGGTTATCCAAACCTAGTGAGACAATGTCTCTTCCCAATCACCCCAGAGGTTAATAACTTTTGAAAGAAACAACAGTGAGGTCATACACATTCTTGTGAAAAAATGCCAAGATACAACCTGTATCAATCCAATACCCACACAGGTCTGTATTAACATTTGAGGCCAACCAAGACTAGATATTGAAACTCTTTCAGTGAAAATATAGTAGGAATGGGCTACCAACCACAACTCGGGGTTTGAAGAAAAGAACACACAACCGCTGGCAATTTATCTGCAACTCGGTAAGGATTACCACAACAATTGAGAGGTAAACAAGTTAACAGATACACACAACAAAAGCTCTCAATCATCAAACCCAGAGTCTTATTTCACCACTGTCACTTATTATTCCACAGAGACCCATCATAAAAATACACTAACCGAGAAAACAATCAACGCACAACTTAATAATACCCATTCCTTTGCTTGCAATTTCCAACATTTTACAATCATCATAGAGAGCCATAACACCAAATTTACACACAATTGAAAATATCAAGAACACACAAAATCCAAGCATCACTAAGCCACCATTTGGTTCATAAAACAGAGAATAATTCATCAATGGAGAGAAAAGAATAATACTTGTGGCAAAAACTCTTAAATGACGATTTGGTCGAGCTTTCCCTTCCAAAAAAACTAAAAACACGGAGCTTGACAACCAATAGAGAAATTGCAACAATGGAACAATGCTAGGGTGATAGGGAAGGTTTGGAGTGACATGTAGTAAATGTACGTCGCTTCCATCACATGGCCCCATCCAATTCGAAGTATGAGACATCCCAATAAGAATAACATCCACCAATAAATAAAACCATATAATTAATGCATAATCAACGCCAAACCATCATACGATCTTTTACCATATCTATTACATAGTGTGCCACCCAAGATATTTCATACGTTAATGTTTTCCATATCTCCACACAATAATCCATATAAACATTGCTATATGCACCTCCATTTCACTTTAATGAAATTTTCATAGTCCATTAACCAAACCATAGTATGATAGTTATGACTAACACTTAATTATTTCATTCGAAATTTGCATATAGTCTGTTATTATAGCTCAAGGATTAATGAATAGTTTCTTTCCTTTTGTTTGAACTATAGAACCTTTCCATAATTTCCTTTTGTTTTTATCATTCTACCATTAAGTATCCTTTGAATATATGTGGACAAGTAATCAACATAAGAATTAGTAACAAGGTTATAACATAACAATTGTAAACAACATGATCTGTATACCCATAGAAATTGTTATGTGTCGCAAATGATTACCAACATCATGCATTAACCACTCATTATCATGCCAAATGAAACCAAGATTGCATCATAAAAAATGTAGGAATGTGTAGGAAACATCATAACAATAGAAAAATATGTGTCATAATTCTATCTCTACGCCTCTAGTCTACAAGGGGGTCCCACCTACTAGTATTATATTATATCATAATTAAATAATAACTCTTTAGCAACACTTTGCTGGTGGAATTGATTGTTAAGATTTTAATCATCAACAAACCATAAAATCCACAGGGAAATATGTTTCCAATAGATTAAGAACTTGAAATGTTTGATTTCCCAGACCAAGTAACATCATATCAAGAAGATGTAAATCAGAATGATTATGCAACAGGGGGAAGTGAGCAGATTTAATGGAAAGATGACTGAGAATTTGGGAATAACTTATGGAAAGTGTTAAGTATGAGGGGTTTATCCCTGTAAGCATAATCATTCAACTAAAAAAAAATCTTGACTTCAAGGAGAATTTTTTTATAAATTGCTCTTTTGAATCTTGAAATGTATGAAAGAAAAGGAAAGCCGAAGAGGGATAAAACCAAATATCTTATAAAACAACAGTTGAAGTAGATAAAAATTTCAAGGGGAACATCATGACAGTTGTGTAACTCGATTTTTATTGATTAAAAATACTTTGCAGAAGCATCATTATGGAAAGACTGGTCCAACATTTTATTTTGACAAGAAAAGACGTCCAAAGAAACAGAAAACAAGAAAAGTCCTAGTAGAAATGAAACAACAAAATTGAAATAAGCATAAATGAAATGACAAAAATGTGAAAACAAAAATGTAAAAACAAAAATGAAAACTACTATAATACAAAAAACATTCCATACAACGTTAAACATTTCAAGTTGGTTTCATGTAATGTTTTAAGTGGAACCATTAGTGCTGTAGGAAAACAATCGCTCTTGTAAGTCCTTTAGAATGTAAGAATTTGCACCCAGGACAAAAGCGATCTTAAAAGGACCCAACCACAATTTTTGAAACTTTGAATGCCTTCCTCTATTAGCATGAGATGAATCCCACAACAATACCTTCTCATCAAATTTAAATTTGACAGCCTTGACAGTTTTGTTGAAATATTTTTGAACAATTTGTTGTCTTATCTTTATATTATCCAAGGAAAAATTCCTTTGCTCCTCTAAAGCCAAAAGTGCACTCATTATTTTAGAAACATAAGAAGACTTCAATTCTTTGACCTATAGCATTAACCTTAAAGAGTAAAGTTCTAGATAAGTAGGCAAAATGGATTCTCAACCATAACAAATATGGAAAGGAGTGCAACAAGTACTCACCTTGGTGGTAGTGCAGTCTGCCCAAAGGGCATAAGTGAGGATAGTGTGCCATTGATGAGCCTTATCTTCAATGAGCCTCTTGATAATCTTTTCTAGATTTGTATTGGTAGAATCAACCTACCCATTACCTTGGGGATAATAAGCTAATGAGGTAAAAATTTTAACCCCCAACTTGGATAAAAATTGGGTCATCTTAGCATAAATAAAAGCGGGACCATTGTCTGTAATGATTTCCAAACGAAGACCAAATCTGGAAAAAATATTATTTTCAAGGAAAGAAATCACCTGCTCATCCCGTGAATGATTAAGTGGGACAACTCCAATCCATTTTGTAAAATAGTATGTGGTTGTCAAGATAAAGACTTGTCCTACTGAATATGGAGGATTAATAGGACCAATAAATTCCAAACCCCATTTTGAAAATCCAAAGTCAGGGAGGATAGGATGTAGAGGCATAGTAGAAAGACATTCTTTCCCAACAAATTTCTGGCACTTGTTGCAAGATCTTGAAAAATTATAAGAATCACGAAATATTGAAGGCCAATAATACCCTTTCTTGATAATATTGAAAGCAATTGTTTTAGCAAAAAAGTGACCTCCTACATGGATAACATAATTTGAAGAACCATGAGTCTCTTGCAACATTTTTTGTGTTTCCTCATTTTTCACACAACGAAGCAACATACCATAGGCAGATCTTCTAAACAAGAAGTCTCCTATAATGACATATCTATCAGATTCAAGACAAAGAATTCTTCTTTGATGGGTATCTAAGTGATATAGACACCTTTGATTTTGCAAGTAATGAACCAAATATTTATACCAAGGATGTTCACACACAGTAAGGATTTGATTGTCAATGTAGAACAATGTTGATAGAGAGCTATCTTGTTCATCGATTTCTTCACTCATTTTAGCATGTTGAGCTAAGTGAAGGGATAAGTCACGTCCCTTGATAGTTTTAGAAGTCATGATAGTTATATCATGCTCCTGAATCTTGGAAAGCCAATGTGAAAGATTCCCTGAAATATAAGTCTGTGAGAGTAAACATTTGACAACAGGTAAAGGGACTTTTACCAGCATATGCTTACCTAAGATGAAGTGGAGAAATTTTTCAACATCTTTAACCAGAGTGAAAGAATGATTTTCAATAAAAGAATATTTAAACTCATCATTAGACAAGCTTTGACTCATGTAAGCCACTGGTTTTTCATTATCTTGGTCATCACATTAAAGGAGGATGGAAGAAACTGCTTCCTTTGTGGCATTAGTATATATATCATGAATTCTTTCTAAAAATTTGGCTTCGCCAAAACTGGCACATAACTTATTTCTTTCTTGATCCCTACGAAATCATTTTCGACATCATCTGTCCAAGAAAAATAATGATTTTTCTTAAGGAGATTGTTAATTGTCTTGACCATCATAGAAAAATCAAGAACAAACCTACGGATGAAGTTAATAACACCCATGAAATCTTTAACCTCCTTCTTGAAAGTAGGAGCAAGAAGATTTAGTAGTAATCCTTTTAGTATCAATGCTTATTCCTGAATCCAAGATAATGTGTCCAAGGAGCTTTCCCTTGGTAATGCCGAAAATAGACTTGGAAGGATTTAAAGAAATGCCAATTTTTTTGCATCGCATGAGAATATTTCTAAGATGATCAAAATGATCTGATCGGTTTTTAGAATACATAGTTAAGTCATCAAGATAAATATGAATAATTTTACTAATCAAATCATCAAAATCTATTTGCATAGATCTTTCAAAAGTAGCACCTGAATTAGATAATCCAAAAGGCATATGTTCATAAGAAAAAGTTCCTCAATGGATAATAAAAGTGGTTTTATATTTATCTTCCCTTTTTACCTTGATTTGATTATAACCATAAAAACCATCAAGTAAGGACATCATATGTGACCCTGCAACTTTCTGCAAAATCATTTCCATATTAGGGAGAGGAAAATGGTCTTTAATGTTGGCCCTATTCAATGCACGAAAATCAATGCATAATCTGATCCGACCTGTTGATTTTTGAACGAGAACCAAACTAGAAACCCACTCAGAATACTTAACACAGAAAATCATCCTAGTGTTCAAGAGTTTTTCCAACTCCTTCTGAAGAGTTGCTTCCAGTGAAGGGTTAATGGGTCTCTGTTTTTTCCTCACCGGTTTTATTCCTTCCTCGATAGGGATGGCATGTTGTATAATAATAGGATAAAAACCAAGAAGATCCTCATAATACCAAGGAAAAAAATATTGAAATTCACCAAGAAGCTTAGCGAACATTAGTTTTTCTTCTTCATAACATTGGGCACCTATTTTAACATTCTTTGAAGACTCGGGAGTGCCAATGTTCAAGGAAATGGTTTCACCCACTTTCCTTTTAGACTCCTCTTCTTTGTGTTTTTATTTGTTTCCTACATCACTCAATGAAAATGAACTTTCTAGAGGAGTCGATCCTTTAGGAATTTTGCTATCTTCCATTCATATAATTTCCTTAGGCTAACAAGGTTCATTTTGGATGAAAGAATAGATGCTCTCATCACTAGAGAAGACCTGCCATGACTCTAAATTTTCTGGGATATGCAAATGATATAGAGATTGAAAGGTGCAATTAGTTCTTTGTGGCAGACGTTTCCGAGTAGGAGAGGCTACAAAGACAACTAACCTGTCAGCCATTAAGTTCAACTCCCTTTTAACATGAGTGATGTTGAAAGATAGTAAGCTCGAGATAAGTTTCCAAATAGTTTAGGTGTAAATTTTCATTTGCTTGTTTCTAGGAGTGTATATATTATGTACAATGTTTACAACAAGTTCGGAATCCCCCAAAAATGTAAGGTGACCACAACCCAAATTATAGGCATTTTCAATGCCTAGCAGTAATGCTTCAAATTCAGTGACATTTTTTGTGCAAGAAAACTCTGACCTATAGGAAAAGTTATGAATTTTATACACGGGAGAGTACAAGATAATACCAACTATGTTTCCTTAATTGGATCATGAACCATCAAAGTGCATATGACACATCCCATATTCTATGTTGATTGTTTCCAAGGGAGTGTTTTCCTCCTCAAAAAAGATGGAGTACAGTCCTAGGTCTTCCTCGATATAATTCACATTAGGCTATGGGATGCTTTCTATGTAAGGTGAAATTCTCCCCTCCCTTAGGACTATGATGTTTTTACCATTCTGAGGAATGTATAAGTGTTTCCCATCGAGTTAGAGGTATCCACCCATCAAAGCTTTACAATCTCTTCCTAATATGATTGAGTAATTACTTACTGGCATATCAATTACCTGAATATTAAGGGTTGTCCTTATTTGAATATGAATGAACAAAACCAAGGTCACATCCTTGATTTCACCTATGGTCATTTCTTATAAACTATTATAAGAGAGAATTATTCTGGCATTTTCATTTGTACAAGACAAGCCTAGATCTTCCGTAATAATTTTCGACATTACACTTGAGCCTAAACCTCCGTCAATGAGACAACAATGGGCAATCTTATCCATAATATTTATAGAAATAAAAAAACACGGGGTTTCTTACAGGGTATCTAAAGTTATGTACACCTACTTTATTTACAGATGAATCCTCTTCATCTACCTCTTCAAAGAGGTTGGCTACAATGGAAGCTTTTCCTTCCATGAAATTTTTCAGATGCTTTTGTTACTCAGAGATGACAACCATGTCCAGAAGGGTAGAATATGCTTTAATGTTGGCCAACTGATTTAGAATGTTCTATTTTGAAAAGGGAAGAGGGGAGGTAGTTCCTTGACTGTCAAGATCCTTAGAAACTTGAAAAATAACATTTGGTGAAGATAAGCTTGGGCTTGAATAAGTGCAAGGAGGATCATATTTTCCTTTTGGAGAATAGGATTTATTCCTAGTATTTATGATCATGACATCCTCTAGCTCTACAAAGTCTAGGACAACAATGGTAGTTTTAGGTCTCTTACCAAAGATTTTATCTTTGGCACTCTTCTTTACTTCACATGTACTTTCCTCATGGTGTTCCTCACAAATGTTACACCAACTACGAGACATGATAGCTTTAGGTTGAAAGTTATTTTCATTAATATTATTTAAAGGTGGTGAAGAATAAGATGAGGCCCCAGGGGTAAGAGAGGGGATATTTCCTTTCTTCTCATATGATATCATTCAATTATTCATGTCTTGTACAAGTTGTAAGAGGGAGGACATATCCGTCTATTTAACTGAGTCTCCCTTTGGAAGACCTATTATTTCAATTTTTTCTTTATACTCTAAAAAAGTATGCATAGCGGAACCAAGGTTATCAATGGCCTTTTCCTCAATCCTATGATGATAGGGGGAAGATAATGCATTACAATAATGCATGAAAATGTCTTGGTTATGAGGGAGAATGAGTTCAGGTATTTGGTTGTATAATTTAGTGAAATGTAAGTTGAAAGACTTGATATTTTCACTATCTTTATAAGAGATGTTATTGTACTCTCGTAACTTCTCGGCTAGGCTTTTGGATCCCCCATAGGTAGATTTGAACCAATATACTAACTCCTCCCAAGTAGAAAGAATCTTTGGAGGAAGTTTAAAGAAATCAGTTGCATCCTTCACTTCGACGGAATTAACAAATAAGTGCATAAAAGTGTCGTTATCATTGGATTCTATGTTATGATAGGAATTCAAAAATGCCACCAAGTGTTCATTAATAGTGATTGTTTTATTCCCAGAAAACTTGGGGAGATGCTCTTTGAATTTATGAAGAGGATGAGTGGAAGGTGCTAAATTTAGCGGAGAGGAAACATGCCATGAAGTAGTAGTAGCATCTTCCTCAAATTGGAAGAGACCATACTTTTTAATGACCTTGACGAGGTTTGTATTTGATTGGACTAGAATTGGATGGATATCTAAGCTGCCAATCACTGACGAAGTTGAAGGATGAGATGAAGAAGCACCTCCAGTGCCACCAAAACCACTAAAACCACCACTAGACGCCATTTTGTGAACAATAGGTAAGGGAGAGAAAGAAGAACTCGTTGAATCAGACAAAATTCTCCATAGAGATCTTTTTTGGGTTGATAAAACAACGTTTCTTCTTCCTATTTCAGTAATAGGATTAATCTTAGGTGAAAAACCTCTTCTTCTCCTAGACATACAAGGGTTTAAGGACATGAAAAGAATAACCAAACTATAGGAAAAAGAAATCTAAAGATGATTCCTAGGTTGTCTTTTCCATGCTTCCCAATGTTCTTGGACACTTATGTCTTGTTCAACTACTTCCCATGATCGTTCAAGCTCAAACTAGGTATTACCAGTCTCTAAGATAGTATTAAACAATTTAAAAGCAATGATGGTCTTATTTTTAAGACATGGCTCAATATTGGGTTTCCTTGCAACAGGTACATTCATGAAAAAATGAAACAGTCAAAGAAAAGATATCATAAATAAAAATATATTCAATGAAATTCAAGCATATAATCCACTAGAGAGATATTGAAGATCTCCCTAGTATGGTCACCAAATAAATGTTAAGGAAAATATATGAAATTATCTTAGTCAAGCATTTTCGGATCTTGCTTGGATAATGCAAGATAGTCAAGAATGTTACACTATGTTTGTAGCCTTCAAAAGTGTTTCCCAATCCACAGTTATTAATTACAAAGGTAGGCTGATTTTTTGAATAAAAGATTGTTGCAAAAATATAACACTTTTATACCATTTTTTGAATAATACAGATGAAAAAAGTAAATGTGGAGACAAAAGAAAAAATACCAAGTCACATATCAACATAGATGAAACAGAATAGCAATCACTTATTTCATTCCAAGAAATCAAAAGAATCGTTCTCTTTACAAAAAACCCTGAGGGATTTTGGACAAAGTCAAACTTAGATATCCCCGATGAAAACCATACAAAAGGACTCTGATGGGATGTAAACAATGAATTTTAAAATATGTATCAACTTGCCATAGATTGTTGCCCACTCGACTCTGCACAATATCATTTATCAGTCATGAAATTTAATTCATAAACAAACAAGTCTACACAGACTATCAAAGATAGATCAACACCTCTGAAAACAAGTGTCTAAATGATGTAATTCAACTTTTAATCTTGTTGTATACAATAGGACCATGCTATCATAAAAAAGAATTAGGCTTTTAATGAATTGAAGAGTGAATGAAAACTGAACTATCTCAATAAAACTCAAGAGCAAACCTTAGTATGCTTTCTCCTTGTATTCTCTCCTTTGTTCTTCATTCTCTTTTGGCTTTTAAGCATTCCAAATTAGTTGACGTAGTTCAACTACTTCATTTAGTTAAGTTAGCTAAAACTCAACTAAATTTTAGTTTAGGGGAAGAATTAATATAATAATAATAATAATAATAATAATAAGGGTATTTTAATAAATAATAACTAGTAGGTGGGACCCCTTGTGACTCCCTTTAGTTTCTTAACAAAAATAAACATAGTTAGTCAATCAATCAAACACATCCCTCCTTGTGGCTCCCATAATCATTTCCCTAATTTTAAAATTAAATATCAATGATATTTTAAATCATAATACAGCCTGAGTGGGCCTATTGGTTAAGAACATGTGTTTCCTCTTAAGAGGTCACAAGTTCAAATCCAGAAGGGGGTAGGGTATGTATACCTTCGTAGACTTTACCATTCAAATCGCTGGGTGGAGGGGGGTCCCTTGTCCCACAAAAAAGGGGGTCTCATACACCAATTTGGTGTGCTGGCTTGGCCATGACCTTAAAAATAGATTATTATTATTATTATTATTATATCCAAAAATAGTATGATGTCCAAAACCTTCAGTAGTCCACTATTCTCAATAAAAAAATAATAAAGTATAATAAAAAATCATATTTTCCACTTTGAGAGACAATTTTCCCTTTGTTGTTGTTATTCCCCTTTGAATTTCCTAAATTAGTCTTAGGTTGTGTAGATCCTTGAGGCTTGATCTCACTGATAACATGAGAGCAGTCATCTTTCAAGTGCATGCGAGATGAAATAGATTTGGCTGAATCACTTGAGGGAGAGGAGGGAGAAAAAACAAATTTTCCTTTGTCATGCATGTGGTGGGATTTAGTTTTGAGTCTGTTGCTTGCATGGGAGGACTGTACGAGTGAGTGTGTAGGGTAAATATGGACATTTGGGCTAACAGGTGGAAGAGGAGCATGTAAGGACAAATTTGGTCAGCCATGATGGTGGGATACTATAGGGTGAACAATATCCAACCATCCATCATTCTCGGGAACTTCAGGTTGCATTGAAACATGAGGGGGCATAGGGACACCAAGGACATGTTGGGGATGGAAAGGAGGTATCTCTAGTCTATTTTGGACTACCCCGTGTCCAATCCAATTGAAAAATCTAGCTTGGAAGAGTTGGTTTAGCTCTTGAGGATCTGCATCAAAATGTATTGAGAATCTTGGCCTTCTAGGCCCTTTGTTCCAATTCCCTCTTTGATGCAGGAGCATCATAAGCAGTCAGCCAAGCAAGCAACGTAAAAGGCGGAAGATAGCTGGAAGACCTCCAACGCACGTTTTTGAAATGTTTTTGAAGAATTAATGTAAAGGTTAAAGGGAAGCATACTTGAAGCATACTTCCATGTTGTAAACTGATCATGAGTGATTCTCTCTCATCTGTAGAAGGTAGAGGCATTTAGGCATAGTTAATGAAAGTAGGTAGCTTTGAATTAAAGATTAGACAGTTTAGAAGAATAGGAGGGAAAATGGATATAGACACCCTCGTCTTTGTATTATGATGGATTAGATCATTGTAACATTAGTATAAGCATAGAAGAAAAAGAGAGAGATGCAGAGAGAGTTGTAGAAAAGTCCATGTACAGGAGCTTTGAATTAATATATGAAGCTTTGAATCGGATTTCATGGTGTTATGATGTTTTCTGTGTATACATGGTGAATGGTATGCTCATAGTTGTTTATTCTCTCTGTTATGCATTTACTTGAAATACTATGTTGTATGTATTATTTCATGTTGGATGTTTGAAGTCTGAGAGAGAGAGAATGAGTTTCAATTGTTTCTCTTCCTGAGTGAGAGAAGTTCTTAGAATGAGTGCAGTGAAGTGTCTACAAGGAGTGAATTGACAAAGGTTCAAAGTTTATCTCTGAAAGATTAGGAAGGATACCATTGTTCTCATTTCAATAGAAGTGCCAGTGAAGAACAAGAGTCATGCAAGGCATGCACAGGTTAGCTGAGTCCTTAGGAGTTATTAACTAAGGTGAGAGAGAGAAAGACTATTGTCGCAGAAGGTGCACAGATTTGAGAGCTCAAATACGTAGAAGTATTTGAAGGTATGCCACAAGGAGTGTGAGTAGAGGACTTTTTTTCGAGGCTTGAATTTACTAGAGAAAGAACATAAGCGGTAGCACCTTTGAAGTGTTTGAAGGAAGGTAGGAAGTGAAATATTCATGCAGAAGGTTAAATTCTAGTGAAGGAACATTGGTTCGTTCCATAGAGATTCTTGAGGGAAGAATCTAACAATCGAAATTCTCTGAGGAGAATTCACGAAATAACAAGGGTCATAGGATTCAGGAGAGATGCAGGGAAGTTAAGTGTTGGATGAATCCATCCTTCGAGAGGTAGGATCCGATGTGGACCGTTGATCACAATTGTTGGACCGTCAAGATCATTTTAGAATTTCGGGGGTTGTAAGTCCGAAGTGTGGACGAAACCCTTGGTCCCTCAAAATCCTAAATCACGAACTAGATTATCGTGTGAAAAGGCGAGGAGAAGAATTCTCGACGTTTCAGAATTTTAGAGTTCAGCATTTCGGGAGTCCTGATGACAAGGAGTCAGGCATAGTAGAGCAAAAATCCCAAATTCGTGAGTTGCGACAGAACTTGATGTGAATTTTGGGATTTCGGTAATTCGAGATTCAGAATACTGGAAGTCCCGATGACAAGGAGACAAGGGCCTTTGTATTGAAAAACCTGGAGTTGTGAAACCCATAAAATCCTTGAAATGACATTTCGGCATTTTGGGGATTGATGTTTCAGCATTCAAGTTGATGAGGATTCAGGGTACTTCACATCAAGATTCCCGAAATCAGGGAACCCGAAGTCCTTTGTGGCTTGAACAAAAGGGGTTGATTAACCCTCGACGTGGTTGTAGTGAATATCCTGAGTGGATCTCAACCCGAGGGCAGGTGGTCTATGAAAATTGTGGTATCGGAGCGCAGAACAATTTCTTTTCTTTCTGTAGTAGGGGAAAGAAGGAACATTTTTAGCCATGCCGTTGAGAAGAAGAGATAGGCCCATGCCAATGCCTGATCTAGCTGTGGAAAGAGAAATGTGTGAACTACGTGCTAGGCTTGATGCCATGGAGACAACACAAAGGTGCACAGTTAATGCCGGGTATATCAGCAAAGATGAAAGTGAAAATGAAGCTGGAAACGAAGGAGAATAAGTCGCAATCAAATATGCTATGGATGAATGCCTATTCAGGGTTGTTGCAAGGATAGGTGCCAGGGAAAAAATGGAGATTCCCATGTATGAAGGGAACCTGGATGTTGAAGAGATTCTAGAATGGGTTAGGGCTCTAGATAAGTACTTCAACTATGAGGATGTTGAGGAAGACAAGAAGGTCAAGCATGCTGTCACAAGAGTTAAAAGGCCTGCAACATTATGTTGGGATGAACTGTAGGCTGACAGATGCTACAAAGGCAAGCAGAAAATCAAGAGTTGGGATAGAATGGTTGCGAAGATGAAAGCCAAATTCATACCCAAGGATTATCAAATTACTCTGTTTTGGAGGATGCAAAACTTGAGATAGAAGCTAATGACAGTGAAAGAGTACACTGAAGAGTTCTACAAGATAAACATCAAAGTAGTTCATTGGGAAAGCGATGATGAAAATCTTTCCAGGTACATGAATGGTCTGCGATATGACATTCAAGACGAGATGAGCATGATGATCATTAGGAATGTAGAGGATTCTTATCAGATGGCTTTGAAAGATGAAGAGAAGCTGAGCCAAAAGCAAGGTCAAAGAGGCCGAGGCAGAAGTCAAGCCAGAGACAAAGCAATTGCCCAAGACAAAACTCAAAAATCTAAAGAAGAAGGGAAGAAACCTCAAACCCAAACTAAGAGAGGGGAAAGCTCACAGAGAGGACAGTATGCTGATAGAAATACTTTTCCTTATACCAGAGGAAGAGGAAGAGGCTGAGGAGGTGAAATGAAATGTTTTGTTCGTGGGAAAAACAGACATAAATCTTATGAGTGTCTAGATATGAAGAAAGAAGGTGGTGAAAATCACATTGCTGAAGCACACGGACAAAATGTTGAGGCAGAAGATGTTGAGGGTGGAAGATCTTTAATGATGAGGAAAGTTCTCTTAACGCTAGAGAAGGAGGCAGAGAACCCAACCCAAAGGAACAATATTTTTTGAACTACTTGCAAGACCAAAGATAGGGTATGGAAGGTTATAGTGGATAGTGGTATCACAGACAATCTCATTTCTATAGAGATGGTAGAAAAGATGGAGCTAGAGACTATCGTACATCCAAGCCCATACAGAGTTTCATGGCTAAAAAAAGGACATCAGGTAAATGTCACTAAACATTTTTTAGTTGAATTTAAAATAGGAGGATATAAGGATGAAATATTATGTGATGTCATTCCCATGGATGTTTGTCATATATTGCTGGGTAGACCATGGTAATATGACAGGAATGTGATTCATGATGGGAGAAAGAACACATACACCCTAGAGTAAAATGGGAGGACACACATGTTGTTACCGATTAAGGATAAAGAAGTAAAAACAGAGACAAAAAACATTGTACTTCTCATGAGTGGGAAGGAACTTCTTAATGAGGTTAAGAAGAAGGAAGACACACAATTTATTGTGGTCAAAAAACCTAAAATTGTTTTGACCAGTACAAGAGTGGATAATTTACCAGAGGAAATCCATAAGTTGCTAGAAGAGTTCGCTGATATAGTAGTGGATGAACTACCTTGTTCGTTGCCATCGATCAGAAGTATAAGTCATCACATTGATCTTTTACCTGGATCCAATTTACCAAACAAAGCAACGTACAGGTTGACGCCACGGGAGAATGAAGAAGTCAAGATACATGTCTAGGATTTAATGAACAAAGGATTGGTTAGGGAGAGCTTGAGTCCATATGTTGTTCCAACATTACTCAGCCCAAAGAAAGATGGAGGCTGGAGGATGTGTATGGATTCAAGGGAAATCAATATGATTACCATCAGATACAGATTTCCATTACCAAGGATGGATGATTTGATGGATTGCTTGAGTGGAGCAAACTTTTTTTCAAAGATTGATTTGAAAAGAGGATATCATCAAATTCATATGAGAGAAGGTGATGAATGGAAGACAACATTCAAGACAAATGAGGGGCTGTATGAATGGCTTGTCATGCCATTTGGTTTAACAAATGCACCCAGTACTTTCATGAGGTTGATGAACGAAGTCCCGAAGGATTTCATTGGGAAATTTGTCATCGTATATCTCGACGATATATTGATTTTCAGTAAAATAGAAGAAGAGCACTTAAATCATTTAGCTGCAGTAATGAGGAGATTACAACAAGAGATATTGTTGATAAATATGAATAAATCAACATTTATGAGGACATAACTCATTTATTTGGGTTTTGTTATCTCTGTAGATGAGCTGAAAATGGATCCAGATAAGGTAGAGGCGATTAAGAATTGGCCATCACCGAAAAGTGTGTTTGAAGTTCGAAGCTTACATGGTTTAGCTAGTTTCTACCTGAAATTCATCTAAAATTTCAGTGGGATTAACACACCGATAATGAAAACGGTGAAGAAAAGACACAAGTCTTTTCAATGGACAAAAGAAGTAGAGAAGAGTTTCAATCTACTGAAGAAAAAAATCACAAAGCAACCAATTCTGGTTTTTCCAGACTTTAACAAGACGTTCTAGGTCAAGTGTGACACAAATGGATTTGCAATTGGAGCAGTCTTGAGCCAATATGACAGGATGGTCACATACTTCAGCGAAAAGCTGAATGAAGCAAAGATTAAATACTCGACATATGACAAAGAATTCTATGTTGTCATACAAGCGCTGAAGAAATGGAGAGATTATTTGGTTCCTAAAGAGTTTGTTTTGTACAGTGATAATCACGCTCTACAATTTGTGATTCAATAGGACAAGTTGAACCAAAAGCATGCAAAATGGTTTGAATACATGCATAATTTTACTTTTGTGATTAAGTATATTTCTGGAACTACTAACAAAATTGTTGATGCTTTGAGCAAGAAATGTTTACTTATGCAGAAATTTAGAGTCAAAACTTTGGGTTTTGATAACCTTAAGGAAATGTACAGAGATGATCCATATTTTAAAGAGGCGTATGAGGCATCTGAGAATCCAATTCTTAGGGGCAGAAGCCAGTGGACCAAATATGTGATCCAGGATGGGTTATTAATTAGGGGCAATCAGTTATGTATTCCAAAATGCTCCATGAGGGAGAACCCGCTGAAGGAAAAACATAGTGGAGGATTGGCCGAACATTTCGGTCATGAAAAAACGTTCTCAAAGATGAATGGCTCATATTTTTGGCCAGGAATGAGGACATATGTTAAGAAATTTGTGGACAGATGGAAAATTTGTCAGCACACTAAAGGAAGAATGCAGAACACAGGGTTATACTAGCCATTACCCATACCAGAAAGGTTGTGGGATGCAGTGAGCATGGATTTTGTATTAGGGATGCCAAGAATGCAAAGAGGATGTGATTTAGTATTTGTGGTAGTCGAAAGATTTTCCAAGATGGAACATTTCATACCATGCCATAAAACCAACGAAACAACTCATATTGCAAACCTGTTTTTCAAAGAAGTCATCAGACTTCACAGTTTGCCAAGGAGTATAGTTTCAAATCAGGATACCAAGTTCGTGGGACATTTCTGGAGGACTTTATGGAAGAAGCCGGGGAAAAGTTTGTCTTTTATCTCATCTTATCATCCTCAGACGGATGGGAAGACAAAATTTGTGAACATGAGCTTGGGAGATTTACTGAGAAGCCTAGTGACTGAACACCAAAGTCAGTGGGACCACATTCTGCCTTAGGCATAATTTCCTTATAATGATACAATCAATCAAAGCACATGGTAGATTCCATTCCAAATTGTATATGGAATGAAGCCAAGGGGAGTTTCTAAATTGAAAGATGTGGAACAAGATGAATTCAGAAGTGTTGGTGCAGAAGACTTTGTAAAAACAATGAAAGAGATTCATAGTCGAATCTAGGAGCGATTGCAGAGTTCAAATCAAGAATACAAGCATAGAGAAGATCAACACAGGCAAGAACTTCAATTTGAAGTTGGCGATCTGATTCTTGCACATTTGAGGAAGGAGAGGTTCCCAAGGAGAACATACAACAAGTTGAAAATGAAAAATATTGGACCATGCAAGGTCTTGAAGAAATTTGGGGCAAACACATATGAGATTGAATTACCCGATGGGATCAAAATTTCACCGATGTTCAACATCTCATATTTGTACCCTTACAGAGTTGACGAAGTAGGGACAGAGAATGAACAGACAAAATTTTAGTGGGCCAAACAAATGCCTGTAGCTGAAAAGCCACAGATGAAAAGAATAATTGACAAGAGGGTTAGCAAGAAGACCAAGAGGAAAGAATATTTTGAATACTTGGTCAAATGGAAATGACATCCAATTGAAGATGCCAACTGGGAAGACAAAGAATAAATTCAGAAGCATGGACAGACCATGGAAGAGCTCATGAACAGGAGTTCATGGAAATTTTCAAGCGAGGAAGTATTATGTAGGAGCATCGTAAGCAGCCATCCAAGCAAGCAACGTAAAAGTCGGAAGACAGCTGGAAGACCTCCAACACACGTTTTTGAAATGTTTTTGAAGCATTAAAGTAATGGTTAAAGGGAAGTGTACTTGCGTATTGTAAACAAATCATGAGCGATTTGCTCTCATCTGTAGAAGGTAGAGGGATTTATGCATAGTTAATGAAAGTAGGTAGGTTTGAATTAGAGATTAGATAGTTTAGAAGAATAGGAAGGAAAACGAATATAGACACACTCATCTTTGTATTATGATAGATTATATCATTGTAACATTATTATATGCATAGAATAAAAAGAGAGAGCTACAGAGAGAGCTATAGAAAAGTCCATGTACATGATCTTTGAATTAATATATGAAGCTTTGAATCAGATTTCATGGTGTTATGATGTTTTTTGTGTATACATGGTGAATGGTATGCTCATAGTTGTTTATTCTCTTTGTTATGAATTTAATTGAAATACTATGTTGTATGTATGATTTCACGTTGGATGTTTGAAGTCTGAGAGAGAGAAAATGAGTTTCAATTGTTTCTCTTCCTGAATGAGAGAAGTTCCCGCAAGGAGTGCAATGAAGCATCTGCAAGGAGTGCATTGATAGAGGTTCAGAGTTTATCTTTAAAATCTCAGGAAGGATACCGTTGTTCTCATTTCATCAAAAGTGTCAGTGAAGCACAGGAGTCGTGCAAGGTGTGCGCAGGTTAGCTGAGTCCTTAGAAGTTATTAACTAACATGGGAGAGAGAAAGACTATTGTCGCAGAAGGTGCAGAGAGTTGAGAGTTCAAATACATAGAAGTATTTGAAGGTTTTCCGTAAGGAGTGTGAGCAGAGGACTTTTTTTCGAGGCTTGAATTTACTAGAGAAAGCATAGAAGAGGTAGCGCCTTTGAAGTGTTCGAAGGGAGGTAGGAAGTGAAATATTCGTGCAAAAGGTTAAATTCCGATGAAGGAACATTGGTTCGTTCCATTGAGATTCTTGAGGGAAGAATCGAACAATCAAAATTCTCTGAGGAGAATTCACGAAATATCAAGGGCCGTAGGATTCAGGAGAGCTACGAGGAAGTTAAGCATTGGACGAATCCATCCTTCGAGAGCTAGGATCCAATGTGGACTATTGATCGCGACTATTGGACCGTCGAGATCATTTCGAAATTTCGGGGGTTGTAAGTCCAAAGTGTGGATGAAACCCTTGGTCACTTGAACTCCTGAAGAGCGAACTAGATTATCGTGTGAAAAGGCGAGGAGCATAATTCTCAGCATTTCAGAATTTTGGAGTTCGACATTTCGGGAGTCCTGATGACAAGGACTCAGGCATAGTAGAACATAAATCCTGAAGTCATGAGTTGCGATAGAACTTGATGTGAATTTTGGGATTTTGGTAATTCAAGATTCGGAATACTAGAAGTCTTGATGACAAGGAGCCAGGGGCCTTTGTATTGAAAAACCTAGAGTTGCGAAACCTGAAAAATCCTTGAAGTGGCATTTTAGCATTTCGGGGATTGACGTTTCGGCATTCACATTGACGAGGATTCGGGGTACTTCACCTCAGAATTCCTGAAATCATGAAACTTGAAGTCCTCTGTGGCTTGAACAAAAGGGGTTGATTAACCCTCGGTGTGGTTGTAGTGAAGATCTTGAGCGGATATCGACCCGAGGGCAGGGGGTTCACGACACTCTTCCCCTATTATTTGCACCATGAATTCCTCTGTTGAAGAAGATCATCCTGTATGCAACATTTATTAGAAAATAGCTTCTTAAACAAACCATACATACCATCTCTTAATATGAAACAAAGTTTGGCTCAACAATCACATCAGACCCATTTAATCCAATCCATAAAATTCATTCAATAATTGTCAACGAAAAGGGGGTGAATTAGGGTTCTGGGATATCTGGGGGGATTGTATTGAGCGAAAAAGTAAGAAAATGAAAGGGAGTAAGAACATGATTATTGCTCAACAATTCATTGAACAATCGACTGCGCAAAAATAACCAAATCATATTAGCTGTCATCCATCTTTGTGTTATTTCTTAATCACTATAATACAAACTTTTAATTTAAATTTAAGAACAGGGCATGAAAAATGAATCTGGGATTGTGAGGGAATTTGTATTGAGCGAAAAAGTGATAAACTGGGAGGGAATTTGATGGTTACTGTTCATAAAATAAATTAAATAAATCAACAACCATAATTCTGTTCAAAATTAATCCAAAAAGAATCCACTTCCAAGACCAACATTCATTGTTCCTCAATTGTATACAAAACTTCTTGTTGTTTCAATAATTAAATTTCCCAGAATTCCTTAATTTATAACAGTCTGTGCAGTTATAACTTATAAAAACATCTTCCATTCAACAATATTGTTTATTAAATCATTGATCCCTTCTTCTTTTTAAAAATAATAAAAAAATGCACAACAATATGATCAACATTTTATGCATGATAACCAATAATGCACCACAATAAACAATCAACATTCATTGTTCATCAATTACGATCGGGCTCTATTTAAATGTACAGAGGTGTCTTTTCAAAAACATGGACATAATTAAAATCATGCTTGATCGTACATAGGTCTTCAATCATATCAATCAACAAATTCTTGAATTGATAACAACAGTCAACCCAAACATAAACCTTGAGGTTGATCTTAGTATACATAACTTCCCTTTTAAGCAATTGGTAGTCTACACGATGATTCCAATATAACAATATCATATATGAACTGAACATAACTAAATTGACACACAAACACCCTTTTTGTTGGCATGTTTACAAGAAGAGCGTGCTTGTCATTGATGGAAAGAACAACAACAACGATGGCATGTCTACAGAAAAGAACAATAGCAACGATAGCATGCTTACAATTATTGATGGAAAGAACAACAACGATGAAGGTATGGTTACAGGAAAGAATAGTAGTGACATTGGCATGTTTATAGTTGGGAGACAACAATGGAAAACAGGAAGGCGAGGAAGATCAGCAACGATGATGACATGGAAATATTATAAACATTACAATGAATAGCAACAGTGATCGTTGGATCCCATTCAAAATTCTCGATGACCATCAGATCTGAATCCAGACAGGAGGAGCACAAAGATGGAGGACAGATCTCGGGCATTATATCTGAGCGCAGGGTCTGACCATCATTGGATCTAGGAGAACCTGCACGTTCTTTAAAGTGCTAAGAGAAGCAGGCTTACAAAATCTAGAAAGCAGGAGGACCGTCCATCTTCGGGCAGGACACGTGGTCACATATCAACACTTCGTTGACTGGAAAGTAAAAGGAAGGAGGTGACCTAACTTATCGAAATCGCGAAATGAAAAATCCTGATTTAATCTGAGTCGTTGATCAAAGGAAATTGTGGATCGTTGATCTGACTCCATTTCCAAGTTTCAGATACCGGGAGTTGGAGGTGTCAAGAAAACTCACGAAAAGAATGATGAAATCGTGAAATGCAAAACGCTGAAATACCTTTAGATCATTTCGGGGTTCATGAATTGGAGTGTCGAAACACTTCATCACAGAAATGTTGAAACGCCGAAATACCTTCAGATCATTTCGAGGTTCATGACTTGGAGTGTCTAAACACTTCATCACAGAAATGCCGAAACGCTGAAATGTGAAACGCCAAAATACATTCAGATCATTTCAGGGTTCATGACTTGGAGTGTCGAAACACTTCATCACAAAAATGTCGAAACACCGAAATGCAAAACCTTGACTTAATATGAGGCATCTATCAAAGGGAGATTGTGGACCATTGATTAGGCAAGACGAAAGCTCATGAAGGTACGAAATTGTGAAAAACTCTCGTGCTTGGCCCCTAGTCACAGATAGTGGTCACAAGAGAGGAATAAGCTAGCGGTACTAAACTCCATTTCAGAGTTTCGACGTTCGCAACATGAAGAGTTGAGACTCTTCATCACAAGAGTCCCGAAGTTGCAAAATGCGAAATGCATCTTGATTAGGCCCATGGTCATAGCCAGTGGGCATATGGGATAAACGCAAGACCCTTTGAATTTAATCCAATGGTGTAGGTGAACTTGAATATGATCGTAGGGCTACTGTTGTACTTCACAGTTAATTATTCAGTTACGATTCAGTTAGCAAAACCGAATCATGGTTCTTGGATGGTTGGCGTTTCAATTGCTGAAGAGTTGTTGTTCTAGGGTTATGAGGGGTAACTGAAGTGGTTGTAGTGTACAAAAGAAACACGTAGTCACTATGCATGGTTGGCTATTCTGAATGAAAAATGAGTTGAACTATAAAGAAGGAAAAATTATAGTATGCGCAATGTGAGACCAACAGTATGTGTAGTGTGAGATAAAACTCAGAGATAAGTAACAGATGAGGAATAGACAAAGCGAGATGCAGTTTTCTTTTTGAGGCTTGAGCGAGTGAAGTAGAGAAAAGTGGAGTGGCAGTGAACAACCCGATGAGAAGAACCATGGCATGGTGAAGAGAATGTAGAGGCACTATGCATGTAGGACGAAGAAGGTGCATAGATAGTATAAATACGCAGAACAGAGAAGAGAGGGAGGTTGTTGTTGAGAGTGATTCAAGCGTGTAGAAGGAGGTAGTGTGCAGAAGCTGAAATACATAGAAGAGGAATGGTGCATTGAATGGACATGGTGCATAGAGCATAAAATGCAGAAGAACATAAACAACCAGGCATGTGTGCAGGAAGACAATGAGGCAGACAGAGAAGGGCAGTGTAGTATAATAGTGATGAGACTGGTAAGCCATTGATGAACATTATATCACTGTAATAAGTTTCAGTAGCAAAGATTTATATTTCAGGGTGGTTGGGAGGTGCTAGGGAGGACTATTGTTCTCAGAGGTTCAAGTGGGTTCTTGAACACAGGTAGTTGGAGCTTCCATTTGGTTGCAGCCGGAGAAACCAGGGTGGTAGGGTGGTGCAAGGGAGGAAATTGGTTCTTTGATATACAAGTCGGTACCTGTGTAACTAGAAGTTGGTGATTCCATCCAGTTGGTGTTGGAACTCTTATGAAGTTGGTGCTGGAACTCTTAGGGAGTTGGTGCTTCCTTCTAGTGGGTGCTAGAGAAACTAGGGAGACGGTGCTTCCTTCTAGTGGGTTCTAGAGAATCTAGAGAGTTGGTGCCCTCAACAAGTAGCATCTTGCAAAACAGAGGTTGTAACCTCATTATGATTTGGTTCTCATAAGTATGATAATGTGCATAATTTAAATATTACTTATCATATAAAGAAGAAGAGGTTTTTACCCTTTATGGGTTTCCTCAGGAAATATCTGTCTCTATGTATCTCATATGTGTGAATGATGTTGAATGTTCTATTGCTTACTTTCCTGTATTATTGTGATCATCATTGAGAGTTCTGTAATGAATTTAAAATGAGCATAATTGTTTAAGCTAGGTAACAACTGATTCATCCCCCCCTCTCAATTTTCCAAAAATTGGTATCAGAGCTGGCCCCTTTTATCTAAGGGTAGATCCTAGAGCTTAAACATGTCAATCCATGAAGGAAATTCAACCAATAAGACCCCTTTGTTCAATGGAACAAACTTTTCCTTTTGAAAAGTTAGAAAGAGAACCTACATAATGGCTTTAGGCGCAGATGTCTGGGATGTGGTAGATACTGGTTATGCAAAGCTAGTTGTACTAGCTAATAAGGATGACAAGCTAGAATTTAGCTTCAACGCTAAGGCTATGAATCCTATCTTGAGTGGGCTTGCAGAAGTAGAATTTGTAAAAGTTATGCATTTAGAAATTGCCAAAGAAATGTGGGACAAAGTCATTAGTAGTTATGAAGGTAATGAGAAGGTAAAATATGTCAAGCTTCAAACCTATAGAGTACAGTTTGAAAATCTACAGATGAAATAAGATGAAACCATTGGGAAGTATTTTCTGAGAATTGAAGAACAAGTAAATGCAATGAAAGCACTTGGTGAAAAAATTGAGGAACCCTCTTTAGTTCAGAAAATTTTGAGATGTTTTCCAGATAGGTTCAACCCAAAGGTCTCAACTATAGAAGAACTTAATGATATAAAGGATTTGTCTTTTGATCAACTTCTAGGAACTTTGACTTCATATGAAATGAGGATAGTTGCAGATAAACCCACCTCTAGAGAAGTATCATTTAAAGCAGATAAGAATGAAAATTCTAAGCTTGATGAAATTGAAGCAAAATTCGTGAGAAGACTAAAGAAAGGATTAGGCAAGACCAAGGTAAGATTCCCTTCAAAAGTTTCAACTATGGTAAGATAGGTCATTTTGCAAATAAATGTACACACAAGAAACATGATCAAAACTCTGAAGGTGAAAAGGAGTTCAAACCTAAGAGATTTGGCAGAAAGAAAAGTTTATGTGTAAACGATGTTAACTCTTGAGAAGACATAGATAGTGACTCCTCGTGTGAAGATAAGGACAATGACTTCATGCTTATGGCCCAAGATGATTATGATAATAAAATCACAGGAAGTGAGGCTAATGAAGATGAAGTTGTTGTTGATATGGAAGGAGAATTGATCAATGCACTGGAAGAGATTGACAGACTCAGAATTAAGAACAGAAAGAAAAAAAAATTGTTGATATAGTTCGAGAAAGACAGTAAACAACCTGATGAAGACTTTGCCCTGCTAAAAGTGGAATTAGAAGAGGCAAAGAAAATCAAGGGCATTATGAAACAACAGTTATCAGAAAAGAAGGCAATATGTAAATCTCTAGAAGAAGAAGTAGTGAAAACTAGGAAAGAGTTGGAGAAGTTTCAAGCCTTGTATCATCAGAATCTATCAAGTATCAAAGCCTCAGAAGGATTATCCACCATTCTGAATCAGCAAAGGAATCCAAAGTTGAAAACAGGTTTTGGTTATGAAGAGGGATCAAGTAGTGGTCATCCAAGAAACAAATACTTCATCAAGTTTGTCAAATCTACAACCAATGACGACAACAACCCTGTAGAAACAAAGGAAGATAATCAACCGCCCAGAAGGAGTAAAGAAAAAGGTGCTAGAACTGAATCTGTATAACAAGGAAATAATACACTCCCTGCTCAAGGAAATCATCAACATGGAAGAAATTGATTTTCTCAAAGAATACAACCATTTTCCAGGTACAAAGAAATTTTCTATGGATATTGTTTCTACTGTCCTAACTTTGCTCACAAAGCTGTAAATTGTTCCTTAAGACTTAGACATGAGAAATTAAGATTTCCAAGGAACAAATATCTACCACAACAAAGAATGATACAACCAAGTAACAAACCATCACAGATTGAAAATTTCCAAATTAAGTCTAGAGACATGCAACTGAGGAGGTCAAGAAATAATAAACAGTCAATGAGTAGACAACGTTGCAACAATAACTTTGACCTATTGAACAATGATATTGAATGCTATAACTGTAACAACTTTTTCCACAAAGATGCAAACTACCATATGAATAATTACAAAGCAGATCTAAGGATAAATTTCTTAGATAGAAAGGCCAGCACATGGAAAAGGAAAGATAGTTAAAGATGTGGTCTATCACTTTCAACTCAAAAACAAAAGGCCTCTGGGAATATATACAGTGGATGTTCCAAACACATGAATAGAGACAAGGATAAGATTTTTTCCATAAGTAAAAGAAAAACAGGAAATGTGATCCTTGAAAATGATGAACCAGGTAAAATCAAGGATAGAGGGATGGTGAGTTTGAGAAATGACAAAGGAGATGCCCATTACGTTCTTCTTGTGGATGGTCTAAAACATAATTTTCTTAGTACAAGTCAAAAGTGTGACAGAGGCAGTGAAGAGGTGTTCACATCCAAAGAATGTAAGGTAAATGTAAACTTAGGACAAGTGGTGAATAAAGGCATAAGGACAATTAATGATGTTGATATTGAATCCTCCCCTGCAAGTAAGGAAGAAGACACATATACAATAAAATAATGTTCAATTAGCATCTATCCCATGGAATAAGTAGAAGAAGAATCATGTCATAAGATGGAAGTTGAAGTTTTGAAGGTTGAGAAGTCAGACACCTAAAGCAAGTTATTAAATAGCTCCATGACCCTAGATAAGCTCTTGGATAGTCAGAGATCAGCAAATGAAAAATCTGGTATGGATAAAATAAGAAAGAAATCAGTCCTCCTAAGAAACCTGATACAGGTCCTTCGTCTATGAAAAAGAAAAGCAGGTATGAGAGTGGTTGTAGCAGTTTTTTCTTGTGATTGAATATGGTCATAAAATACTTGGATTGTATGCATCATGGAAGAAAAATGAAATTGCAGTAATAGAGATCAATGAGAATCAATGGGTAGATCCAAGGGTTGTTTGAAAAGTACGAGCTACAATTACGCAATGTGTCAGTAGGACAACAACATTTTTTTTTACAAAATGACATACAAGACATCCTGTAGAGATAACAAGAGGAAAGACCTTGTCAAGGAAAGCTAACCTTTTAGGAACAAAGGGGGAAAATAGTCAGAAGTAGAGAGATAACAGTGACAGGGGGAGTCATCCAGTTATGACAAGAAAAGGTGGATGAAGGAGTCCCAGTAAGAGAGGTGAGAAATATTGAGTATTATAAAGAGGATACAACGGAAGCTGAAGATGAACAGGTCCAAGAATCAGAAGGAGAAGACTCTGGTTTAGATACAAATATTCTGTAGGACTCAAATAAGAAAATACATCATGTCAGGGGGATTTTGTGTTGGTTGAATATATGATACCTCTTAAACATACTGCAACAGCTTGGGGGGAGCATGTTTTCTTTGACATTGATGTCAAAGGGGGAGAAAAGGAGTAGTCCGGACTGGATGCTACAGTTGGAGGTCCAAACAGATTAGCACAGCCATTCAGGGTTTCCATCAATGCCAAAGGGGGATATTTTTGGCATGTTTACGGGAAGAGCGTGCTTATCATTGATGGAAATAACAGTAGCAATGATGGCATGTCTACAGGCAAGAACAAAAGAAACGATAGCATGATTATAGTTATTGATGGTAAGAACAACAATGACGAAGGTATGGTTACAAGAAAGAATAGTAGCCACATTGGCAGGTTTATAGTTGGGAGACAACAATGGAAAATAGGAAGGCAAGGAAGATCAACAGCGATGATGGCATGGAAAGATCAGAAGCGTAAAAATGAAGAGCAATAGTGATCATTGGATCCCATTCAGAATTCCCAGTGACCGTCAGATATGAATCCAAATAGGAGGAGCACAAAGATGGAGGACAGATCTCGGGTGTTAGATCTGAGCGTAGGGTCCAACCATTGCTGGATTTAGGAGAACCTGCACGTTATTTAAAGTTCTAGGAGAAGCGGGCTTACAAAATCCAAAAAGCAGGAGGACCGTCCATCTTCGAGAAGGACACGTGGTCATAGATCAACATTTTGCTGACTGGAAAGTCAAAGGAAGGAGGTTCCCTAACCTCTCAAAATCGCGAAATGCGAAACCACGATTTAATCTGAGTCATTGATCAAAGGGAGATCATGGACCGTTGATCTGACTCCATTTTGGAGTTTCAGATACTGGGAGTTGGAGGTGTCAAGGACATTCACGACAAGAATGATGAAATCGTGAAATACGAAATGATGAAATACCTTCAGATCATTTCGGGGTTCGTGACTTGGAGTGTCGAAACACTTCATCACAGAAATGCCGAAATGTTGAAATGTGAAACGCCAAAATACCTTCAGATCATTTTGGGGTTCGTGACTTGGAGTGTTGAAACACTTCATCACAGAAATGTCGAAACACTGAAATACCTTTAGATCATTTTGGGGCTCATGACTTGGAGTGTCGAAACACTTCATCACAGAAATGTTGAAATGCCGAAATGCGAAACGCTGAAATACCTTTAGATCATTTCATGGTTCGTGACTTGGATTGTCAAAACACTTCATCACAGAAATTCTGAAATGCCAAAATGCGAAACTATGACTTAATCTGAGTCGTCGATCAAAGGGAGATTGTGGACCGTTGATAAGGCAAGACGAAAGCCCGTGAAGGTATGAAATTGTGAAGCACTCTCATGCTTGGCCCCTGGTCATAGATAGTGGTCATAAGAGAGGAAGAAGCTAGCGGTACTAAACTCCATTTTAGAGTTTTGACGATCGCAACATGAAGAGTTGAGACTCTTCATCACAAGAGTCCTGAAGTTGTGAAATGTGAAACACATCTTGATTAGGATCATGGTCACATCCAGTGGGCATATGGGATAAATGAAAGACCCTGTAGATTTAATACAATGGTGCAGGTGAATTTGAATATGATCAGAGTGTAAGATACCAGATATATAAAATATGCAGAACATAAATAAAATGCTAGTAATGGCAGAATAATAGTAAAATATCCAGCATAATCTTCACAATACACAGAAATAATATGCGAAATAGCAACAGAAAAGCACTTTGATTCAGAAAGAAATGTTCACAGGCCTCTTCGAGGGGGCAACCTCCAGTCGAGCAACGCTCTGTTACAATAATCTCCAAGCTAGGGTTTTCATACCCTCGAC
>JZKD02S2300661.1:2200986-2211589 GCA_000966675.3 Picea glauca | reverse complement strand
CTATTAGGTCTTCTTACATCCGCCTTATTCTATTTTATTGAAAGGTCTTATTAATATTGAACTTTATTACATCTGAATACATTGATCTACCTATGTGTGGGTTAGGACCTTAACACAGAGGGATACTCTTGCACTTCACAGTTAATTATTCAATTACGATTCAGTTAGCAGAACCAAATCATGGTTCTTGGAGGGTTGGTGTTTCAGTTGCTGAAGCGTTGTTGTTATAGGGTTTTTAGGGGTAACTGAAGTGGTTGTAGTGTATAAAATAAACATGTAGTGAATGTGCGTGGTTTCCTGTTCTAAATGAAAAATGAGTTGAACTATAAAGAAAGGAAAATTACAGTATGCATAGTGTGAGATAAAACTCAGAGATGAGTAACATATGAGAAATAGATAGAAGTGAGATGCAGTTTTCTTTTTGAGGTTTGAGCGAGCGAAGAAGAGAAAAAGTGGAGTGGCAGTGAACAACCTAATGAGAAAAACCGTGGCACATTGAAGATAATGTAGAGGCACTGTGCATGGAGGACGAAGAAGGTGCACAGATAGTATAAATACGCAGAACAAAGAAGAGATGGACGCTTTTGCTGAGAGTGATTTAGGTGTGTAGAAGGAGGCAGTGTGCAGCAGTTGAAATACAAAGAAGAGGAATGGTTCATTGAATGGACATGGTGCTCAAAGCATAAAAGGAAGAAGAACAGAAATAGTAAGGCATGTGTGAAGGAAGACAGTGAGATAAACAGATCAGGGCAGTGTAGAGGAATAGTGATGAAACCGGTAAGCCATTGATGAACATTATATCACTGTAATAAGTTTTAGTAGAAAAGATTTATATTTCAGGGTGGTTGGGAGGTGCTAGGGAGGACTGTTGTCCTCAGAGGTTCAAGTGGGTGCTTGAACATAGGGAGTTGTAGCTTCCATCTGGTTGCAGCGAGAGAAACCAGGATGGTAGGGTGGTGCAAGGGAGAACATTGGTTCTCTAATATACATGTCGGTGCCTGTGTAACTGGAAGTTGGTGCTTCCATCCAGTTGGTGTTGGAACTCTTAGGAAGTTGGTGCTTCCATCTAGTTGGTGCTGGAACTCTTAGGGAGTTGGTGCTTCCTTCTATTGGGTGCTAGAGAAACCAGGGAGTCGGTGCTTCCTTCTAGTGGGTGCTAGAGAATCCAGAGAGTTGGTGCTCTCAGCAAGTAGCAACTTTCAAAAAAGAGGTTGTAGCCTCATTATGAGTTGGTGCTCATAAGTATGATAATGTACAGAATGTAAATATTACTTATCATATAAAGAAGAAGAGGTTTTTACCATTTATGGGTTTCCTCAAGAAATATCTGTCTCTGTGTATCTCATATGTGTGAATGATGTTGAATGTTCTATTTCTTACTTCCCTACATTATTATGATCACCATTGAGAGTTATGTAATGAATTTAAAATGAGCATAATTGTTTAAGCTAGGTAACAACTGATTCACCCCCCCCCCTCTCAGTTGTCCAACACTTTTAACTTTCCAAAACCTTGATCGAGCTTAGTAAAATTCACACATGTGTCTTCTTATGCAATCACGACAATGCTAGATAAAATAAATTGATTGAAACCATAATGAATAGAAAGACAACCTTCGACTATATGCAACCATTCCTTCCCTTTTTTAATTTGTTTAAACAATTTCATCACGTAAGGACCTCACAAAGATTGGACCAAAATGGATGGGTTTTTAATGAGAGAGCATGTCTCCCTAAAATTACACAATCATTAACTGATAACCCGACACTTGAAAAACATTAGAATGTGCCCGAGGAGAGAAGAGATAGTCAGAGTTTGAGTTAGCTCTGTCAAAAATCAAATGCAGGGAGGAAATAGAAACTTGTTTATATTTTTAAACAAAAACACAGAGAGATGACGATCTTCCAATACTTATATCCATTTCACCATAGATTAACAACCACAGGCCAAAAAAAAAAAATTGAAAATGAAACCACAGTGAGCCACATAGTCGTTCGACTTATTACTCTAAGACCTTGATGGGACCAATAGTTAACACCCGAGGAGAGACAAAGGAAATTTGAGTAAAATATCCTAGTGCATATAGGTGCATATAACACTTGCATAGAAGAGATGAGGGTTAACTTAACAGTGGTGGTTATCCAAACATAGTGATACAATGTCTCTTCCCAATCACCTGGGAGGTTAATAACTTTTGAAAACAACAACAGTGAGGACTCACACATTCTTGTGAAAGAACGCCAAAATATAACCTATATCAATAAAATACCCACACATGTCTGTATTAATGTTTGGGGCCAACCAAGATCAGATCTTGGGATGCTTTCAGTGAAAAGATAGTAGGAACAAGATACCAACCAGAGCTCGGGGTTTGAAGAAAATAAGACATCATTGTTCACAATTTCTCTTCAACTAGGTAAGGATTACCACAACAACTGAGAGGGAAACGAGTTAACAGACAATGATACACAGAAACAAAACCCTCAATCATTAAACCCAAATCCTTATTGCCCCAGTTTCACTTATTATTCCACAAAGACCCAACATAAAACTAGACTGACCGAGCAAACAACCGACGCAGAACTTAATAATAACCATTCCTTTTCTTTCAATTTCCAACATTTTACACTCATCACAGAGAGCCATAACACCACATTTACGCAAAGTAAAAAATCTCAAGAACACACAGAACCCAAGCATCACTGAGCTACCATTTAGTTCATAAAATAGGGAATACTTCATCGATGGAGAGAAAAGAATCGTACCTATGGGAAATATACTTAAAAGATGAGTTGGTTTATCTTTCCCTTCCAAGAAAAATGAAAACATAGAGCTTCATAACCAAGAAAGATAAATTGCAACAATGGAGCAATGCTAGGGTGACGGGCGATAAGGAAGGTTTCGAGTGACGCGTAGTAAATGCACGTCGCTTCCATCACCTGGCGCCATTCAATTAGAAGTACGATACAACCCAATAATAATAACATCCACCAATAAATAAAACCATATAACCAACGCATAATCAATGCCAAACTTTCGTAAGATCTTTTACCATATCTATCTCATAGTGCACCACCGAAGATATTTCATATGTTAAGGTTTTCCATATATCCACATAATAATCCATATCAACATTGTTATATGCGCCTCCATTTGACTTTAATAAAATTTGCATAGTCCATTAACCAAACCATAGTATAATAGTTAGGAATAACACTTAATTATTTCATTCAAAATTTTTGTATAGTATTTTATTATAGATCAAGGATTAATACATAGTTTCTTTCCTTTTGTTTCAACTATAGAACCTTTCCATAATTTCCCTTTGTTTTGATCATGCTACCAATACGTATCCCTTGCATATATGTGGTGAAGTAATCAACATAACAATTAATAACAAGGTTATAACATAACAACTGTAAACAACATGATCCTTATACCCATAGAAATTGTTCTGTGTCGCAAATGATTACCAACAACATGCATTAACCACTCATTATCATGCTAAATGAAACCAAGACCGCATCATAAAAAATGTAAGATTGTGTAGGAAAAATCATAACAACAATAAAATATGTGTCATAAGTCTATCTCTATGCCTCTATTCTACAAGGAGGTCCCACCTACTAGTATTATATTATATGATAATTAAATAATATCACTTTAGCAATAATTTTTGGGTGGAATTCATCGTTACAATTTTAATCATCAAAAAAGAGGTCTCATTGTGTATTTCTTAATCACATTTGTGTGTTTGTGTATTTGGCCTAATGTCGGATCCATGTTTCTCTCAATCGAACCTTTCAAGCATTCCTTATACGAAATCATTGTAGCATTTCTTGCCTCTACGACCTGACACCTTGACCCATGGAGGAATTTTCCCAGAGTATCCTTTTCCTGTACATGTCTCCCTGCTCTAAGAATTATTATGTTCCTTGCACTTGGAACTAGTATGTTTTCTTGTGAGACTCGTCCCTCCTTTGTAACGTAGAATTCTTTTATTCTTTTTCAATCTCTTAAAAAATTGAAAAAAAACAAAAAAAAATATTCCAAAAAGAGGGGACGGGAAATATTCATTCTTTTTTTAGCAGCACAAAGAGTCACCTTTGGAAAAATCACATCCTTCCATTTTTTTGTCAAGCATTGGGATCTAGTATGACCTTAGGAAGTTGTTCTCTCTACATAGAGTTGTGTCCTCCTTGGTTTGGTTACTCTTCCAAACACATGGAGAGTTTGTGTTGCCTCATGCATCACAGACTTATGTCAATGTCATGTTGCCTGAGTCTAATAATTCTTTATTCTTTTTTCCAAGGGAAGTTTCACTCAACCTGAGTCAATCTTTCTGTAGTTTGTCTCTTGACTTTCATGAGTTGACCATCCTGAGAGTCCAGTCAAGTCCTGATTTGAAATTGACAAAGTTCTCTTCCTGATCATTGAGATCCTTGTGTCTTTTCCTGATGATCCATCAAAGACCTTAGGGTAGTGAGTTATACACTCCCATTGTACCCCTACCTAATTTTTAAAGATATTGAATTTGTTTCTCAAGCTATGAAGACCTCATCTCTAACCACGGGTGTCAATAGCTTCTTGAAGATGAATATTATATGTGTATATATTCGACTGATTTTGAGATGTATATCTATTTTGTATTGCTCGTGGCTACACTTTATATAGTTATATGATGTGTATCTTCAGTGTATTTTATTGTAAGTCATGATTTAGTTCATCTCGAGCATGGGTATGCCTTCTTCAGAGAGACAATTGTTGTTTTGCATATGTCACCTCTCGAACTCTCGTACCAGGATCACTTGATTTCACACATTGGTTAAGATGTTGTAATGTATTTTAGCCATCAATTTCTCTTCTAAACTCGCACATTAGGGGGCATCTGTTATAGCCCTAAAATTCCCTACTCATGCATACATGGGATTGGCCCTCTTACTTGCATAAGTTTCCAAAGAACTCACGAGAACTTCTTCTTAAAAAACCATTTTTTTATAGAATGTATGCACTCTACACCACTACAGCTCGTGTACATACGCTTGATGCATACTAGATATCCCACGTACATATTCTTTCTACACAATAAATAGCCCACGTATGCTAGAAAAAGTTTCAAAAATAAAAAAAATTGTAAAGAATTCGATGAAATTCATGGGCTATTGGAGGTTTCCCAACCAATTCACCTGCTATAGCCCGTCACCCAACCGAATAAACATCCTTTTCTCATATAAAAGGAGGTGTTGGGGTCTCATTTTACATCCAATCATAATAATAGTGAAACTCTTCTCAATTTCACTTCCCTTCCTTGCCCAAGATTTTGCTACCTTTTGTGAGATATTTCCTCAGCATTCCCTCATCAACCCCCTCTTCCTCCATTCAATCCATTCCCTTCCCTTGAGGTGATCAGAATATTGAGAGAAGAGTCATATCGAAGGTGCACTTGGAGCACTATAAGGAGGAGCCCAGACCAAGTTTGAGGAATAGTGGCCAACACAGATTGTAAGTTTTAGTCTTTGTTTGATGAATAAAAGAATTTATTTTCCCTATCCCAAATGATGATGTTTTGTGTACTTTCTTTGATTTATACTTAGAATTTGATATCTAAACCTAATTTATGAATAGCATTTTCATTCTTGTAGTCCTTGTTTTCCTATTTTTGAATGTAGGTCAGCCTTCGGAGGAGACGTTCAGTCATTGGAACTACAAAGCTTGAGGAGATCATCACCAGACATGGGATAAAAGGTAAAATTAGCGATATTCTCTTTTGTTGCTTTCTTTTCATTTGTTTTCATATGTTTGGTGTAGGGTAGAAATTAGATTTAATTTTATACAGTCATTCACTCTGTCTACAACTTAAACTCTGGGGTATTTAAAGGTGGGATTTTCCCACTAGGAAAAAAGGATCCAAGTCTACATACATAGTGAAAAGGTGAAGGACGTAGGGGGAAGGTTGATGAGGGGACTTCCACACCTAATCGGACTTAAGAAGGAGGGGAGGGTGACATGAGTTGGAGAAGTGTCGAGGTGACACAAATGGGAGGCACACGATAGGAGGATCAAAGGACAAATGTCGAGATGGAGGGGTGAGGTGGCCCCATACCACAGGGCGGGGATGAGGTGAAGAATAAAAATCCACATCAGTTTCAAGGGATAGGTTTGAGGGAGAGTCTATTATTAACAAACAACAAACACGACTCTTTAGCTATGGATAGGTTTGCTTGCTCATCAAATTCCTTATTATTGTGTCTAAAAATGTGGAAATATATTAGATTATGAAAGGATTGGGAGGCTAAGTAGATACGATGGGAGATGGATTTGAGAAAGATATTATTTGGGTGGATACCTTTCCGTGTATGGTTTATGATTAGTTTGTAGTCTCCAATGACTAAAAGTGAATGGATATTTATATTTTTGGCAAGTAGGAGACCCTGTAACAGAGCATAAGCTTTCTCTTGATTATTTGTAGATATTCCTAAACTCCAATGAAAAGAGAGGATTTTGATTCCTCGTGTGAAAATAATGACCCCTCCTTCTCCTACCACTCCTGGCTTACCTTTAGAATCACCATAAAAGTAGAGAGAGTGTATTGAATGCTTGTTGTGCCAATGGAAGAACTTGAGCTTAGAATGAAGCTTCTAGGAAAATCTAGGAGAAGAGGGAGGGATAGAAGGGGTAAGGGGAAGAAAGGGGAAGAAATATTTTAACCATGAGGTTTCCTCATTAGTAAGGGAGGGGGAATTGAGAGGTTTGAAATTAGAGAGGAAGAAATCCTCTAGGAGGGCTAGGGATTTCTTGGCTACAATTTCAAGGGGAGGGCAGAGGTTGGAGAAGATAACTCAGTTGAAGGAAAGCCATATTTTCCAACAGATATTCTTAGGGAGGTATTTGCAATGGTTAAAATTTTTTTTGGGATGAGAAGTCCATCACATTTTGTGATGTAGATTCTGGAGGGAAGTCTTGCCAATTACTTTTGAAAAGGGACATTGAAGGAAGAGGTGTTGAGGGGTTTCCAAGGCACTGCAACATAGTTCGCATATGAAAGGGCCGTTTATATTTCCCTTGAGAATATTTTCCCCCGTCAGGAGATTTTCATGAGTAACAAGCCAACTAAAGAAGTTTATCTTACGAGGATTGTCTGTATTCCAATTGTTTTTCCATATCTTCTCTTGAGGAGGTAGACCCACCTGAGCTGAAAGGAATTTGTACCCATGATTGACAGAGTAATCTCCCTTGACCCAATCTCTTCTCTCTTTAAAGAGAATGTGAATGGGAACACAACCATGCAAGAGAATTTTTAAAAATTGGACCTATTCCTAGAAATTTACTGGGACATTCTCGAGTTTCCATCCAATCCATTTCCCTACTTCACTATTCTAGTCAAACATTTCAAAGATAGATTTAATACCTTGCGAGTTTAACCAAATGAGAAGAGGCCAAAGTTGAATATGTTTCCAAATAGGTGGGATCCCCATAATGATATTCAGCCTGATCAAGATCCTTTTTCCATTTGTTGGTATCCAAGTGAGATAACTTTGAACAAGAGGGATGGAGGTTGAGAGAATATTCCAAATGGGAGCTACTATCCTAGTGAAGTGTTGAGGATCTAAGCACTTGAGTGTGTCCCCTGCTAAACATTTTTCAGTAGAATTATTTTACACGATTATGAATTTCCAGTCATTAGCCTTCATAAAATTTTTGAGCCAAGAGCTAGATTATAGAGATTTGGATATTTGATGCCCATTCCTCCATTAACTTTAGTAGTTTTTACTGTGTTCAAATTAACAGGATGGAAAGTTTTAATATCATTCTTTCCCCCTTCCCAGAGAAAGAGTCTCAAATATCAAGAGATGGAACTTTTGATGCTTTGAGGAGTAAGAAGAGTAGAGAATTGAAAGATAGGGAGAGAAGAGAGTACAGATTTTAGAAGAACAACTTGACTTGTTGGATTGAGCTAGAGGGAGCCCCATTGATTAAATTTGATCTGAATTTTGTCTAGAATTTGGTTCCATGTGGAACTAGGGAGGGAATTGAGGAAGATGGGAATGCCAAGGTATTTGAAAGTTTGTCATTTTTCAATAAGGGGGAAACAAAAAATATTGGAAATGTTTTGGGTTGCTCTTGGAGAGGAGTTCCAAGTATATATTTGGGATTTGAAACCATTGATGAGACCCCCTGAGGCGTGGATGAAATTGTCCATAGAAGTTTTTAATATTTTAGATATGTTGATGGAGGCCCCACCAATTAAGAGGGTGTCATCAAAAAATTGCGAGTGGTTTATTCTTTTCACACCATGCATTATTTTTATACTAGGAATTTCTTTGTTGAGGAAATCTCTTTCAATTTTCCTTCCTAAGGATTTTTCCATTAATATGTAGAGGAACGAGGATAAATGGTATCCCTGATGAAATCCTTGAGATATCTTAAAGAAATCAGTAGGACTACCATTTATCAGTAGGGAAATCTAGGGATTTGAGATACAAGAAAATACCCAAGAGGGTATTTTTGGGATGAAGCCAAATCTTTTTACCGCAACAAACATGAATCTATGTCTAACCCTATAAAAATAATTTTCCATGCCTATTTTAATGATCATACCTTGATAACCTTGTTTCCTTCTTGAGTGAATTGATTCATGTACCAAAACAATGTTAACAATCATTTTCTTTTTCTCAACAAAGCCACATTGGTTGGGGGAAATGAGCTTACGGAGAAGGGGTTTGAGACGATTGTCTAGGGTTTTAGAGATACGTTTGTAGAATATGTTACAAATGGAAATGGGTCAGAATATAGAGAAGGAGGAGGGTTTTGATTCCTTTGGGATGAGAGATAGGAAAGTGGTGTTTGAGTTGTCACCAATTTTTGTAGATTTCTAGACATACTTTATCATTCACAGAAGGTATGTCTTGATTATATGCCAACACTTTTGAAATAAGTGGGCACTAAAACTGTCAGGTCCAGGGGTATTTTCTAGATGCAATTGAAAAAGGGCCTCGTGGAGTTCTTTTTCCATGACTTCTTGATTCATCTTGTTGTTATCTTCTTTCTCAATAAGTTTCAAAATGATTTTTAGCAGGTCTTCTTGAATGTTGAGGTTGACATTCCCTTCCTCAGTTAGAAGGTTCTCAAAGTGTATTTTTTCTTCCTCTTGGATTTGGAGCAAATCATTTATTTTGATCCTAGACTTTCTGATGATCTCAGATACTTTGGTTATCTAGAGTCTAGCTTTGTATTTTCTATGAAAATATTTGGTGTTTCAATCCCTTGCTTTGAGCCATAAAATTCTTAATTTGATCCTCCATTTTTCTTCCTCTATGTGCAGAAGTTTTTGATATTATATGAAATATTGATGTTCCTTAATGAGGAGAGAGCCAATGGTTGCTTCCTTTTCTAATTTTCTTCTGGTTTCTTCCATCACCTTGATTTTCTTATTTTTGATATCTAAATATTTTTGTTTTTTGGATTTATCCCATTCTTTAAGGAAGTTCCTTGTTCTTTTGATTTTAGTTCCCAAATGAAGTTTGGAGAGCCCTTTATCCAACAGTTCCAAGGAGAGAAGACAATCTCAAATAAAGAAGGACATAGATCCACAAAGGATTGAATTTGAAGGGGATGGGACCAAATTTTCAGAGGGGGTGAGACAAAGGGAGATGGGGTGATGATCCAAGCGAGACCAAAGGAGGATAAAAGAGGAAGGGGATAGGGAGTCACCAATGAAAGATGTGTTGAAAAGGAAGCGATCTAGGTGGGAAACAATGTGGCCCTGTCCCACATGTATATTCGACCAAGTAAAATGTCCATTGGTGGGTTTAATGTCCATGAGATTGAAAGAGGAAATAATATCATCAAATTGTTCTCTTGATGGGTCCCTGACTATAGATCCACCCTTTTTTTCTTTATGGTGAAGAGTGGTGTTGAAATCTCTAGCAAAGATGAGATATTTGTGGTTAAAATGATCACATAAATCCTAAAGAGAATTCCAACAGTTTATTTTTTCATGGTAGGTGGAAGACATGTACACATTAAAAATAGAAACGGTCTTACCAGTGGGTTGGTGAAGTAGAGTTGCTTGAATACAATGGTTCGTTGAATACCATCTTTGTAGGTTGAACATTCTTGGATTCCAAAGAGTACAGATGCCTCCTGAGGCTTCTCTCAAGATTACTTCTACTCCTTTTCATGCATTCCAGATGCAATTTCTTTCTTGAAGGATGTTAGCATCCTTTAGTTTTGTCTACTGGAGTAGAAGGAATTGCGGGTTTTATTCCTTAATTAGGTCATGTATCAAAGAGATCTTGTGAGAGCTCCCTAGTCCACTAAAATTCTAGATGGATTTTATCATTTACAAGATGTGGGGTTTCTCCCTTTGTGGGGGTTGTGTCCACCCTGATTTATTGTATGTCTTGTTTATTTCTTGCTATGCAGGTCTAAAGTTGTCTTCTTTCCTAGTTCAATCTCTTTTCTGGCTATTGCTTCACGCTTTTGTGGATTAAATTTTCAACCTACTTTCTTTATCACAGAGGTGTGGGAGTTTTATTCCAAGCCCTCATTTGAAATTTCATTTGTTTCTCCTTTTTCAGGATGGGAAAGGAGAATCAGGGGA
>JZKD02S2300661.1:2187358-2200881 GCA_000966675.3 Picea glauca | reverse complement strand
GGGGGTCTAGGTATTGAGAAGGATCAAGCGTAGAGGAAGAAGGGGGAGAATAAGGGGATTTGGGGTTTTCTCCTTGTCAAGTATTCTTTTTCATTTTGGGTTGCTTCCATTTTGGGGATTTTGGATATTTTTTTGTGAAAAGTCCATATTCGTGATACACTTTTCATTTTAAGGGAAACTGTTTGTAGTCAACTTGTTGTAGATAAGTCCAGTTGTCCAGAGTGATATTTATAGATTCAGAAAGTCATTTTTCAAGGTCAACTTCCACAAAAATATGTGCACAAGCTTGGAGGTCGTCTTTTGGTTTAGCTCTATCTATAAATTTTCCTAGGGTGTTTCCTATGTTGTGAATCATTTAATAATTACAAAAATGGGTGGAAAGGAAAGGTAGGTGAACCCAGATAGGAACGACATTGGGAATGTCATTTTTTGGATTGAAATATGGGGTCTAATTGTTAAGGTACATACCTCTTGAGCCCATGAAATATGGGTTTCTTTTGAAGATGAGGTCCCGATCTAATTTTTCTTCGAATAAAAAAGAAAAAAAAAACCTTCCACAGAGAAAATGAGAGAGTTTACCTTTCAAATGGGGCTTTGAGTTATTTTCGATCGATATCATCATTACTCACAGCGATGACAAGATTCCAATGAAATGGCCAATGAGATCATGCTATGAAAATTTTAGGACGAGGGTTTTGGAGCTTCCTTGGATTTGGACTAAGGGAATTTTATCAAATTTCTTGATGAAATTCAGAGGGGCATAATTTTCCTTATTGGGGAGGGAATAAATAAGGGAGGTGAAGGTGGCTACATTTTGGGAGAGGTGGGGAGAAGGATGGGGGGGGAAAGGGTCGAGGCTCCTCTATAGGAGGAGGGAATTCGAGAAAGAAGGGGAAAGGGGGAGAAGGATGCAGGGGATGAAGCAACACATTCAAGTGTTTATAAAAGAGGAAGCCTCATAATACAATGTATGTTGGGAGGAATGATTGTTACCCTCCCCATAGAGGTTCAATTCCTTGTGAGTGACATGGTGTTCCCTTAAATGGTTCTATAATATGTTCTTGTTTTTGAGCCCCCAATATTATGAAAATTCTCGGCCTGCCTATGTTCTCTTGTGGATTTCATTGGGGTTTTTCATGGAAGTAGTGACCACCGATATATGGTGTCATCAACCATATGAACAAAAAAAATAATAAAACACATACAAATATAAAAGAGATTTACTTTTTCATGTGATATTACATTTCAAAACATAAACAAACTATAATATTAAGGAAACATGTCATAATTTTAACTTACAGTTGAATCCATGAAATATGTAACCTTAACTAGTGCTTGATGTAGAAAGCAGTGGTTGTACTAAATTGTCTTGATCACCATATCACATACATTTGAAAGAAAGGAATAAAAACAATAATAACAAATTATTGAGAAATATCACATATGACAAAGATCAAAACCAAGAATCCTTTACTTCTTGCAAAATTGATTTTTATTAAAACTTCAAAAGGTTCTACTATTCAAAATCCAACCCTAATTACATCGTGTTTTCATTCTTTTATACAAAAAGGTCCATAACCAAAATTGATTGGAAAATCTATCTTTCATCCTTTAATTTACATCAATAAAATAATATGATATTCATTTGAGAATAGAATGATTTTGTAAATTTTAGTTGACTTTGTTGAAGCTATTGGAACCAACTACTTGTTGATAAGTTGAAGAACGAGTTGTCATGTCTCATTTGATGGGTAATGAAATGAATTCATTTTGTGTGAATGAAATATCCAAATCTATATATTTTTCATACGTGGTAGTAACAACAAACAACTCTTTCACTTGACATAAAACATACAAATCATCAACCAACATGTCCATAATAGTTTTTCCACTTAACATATCTGATATTTTCTTGAACTAATTATCATCTCTTATGACCTTTAAAATAATTTTTTTCTATGTTTCAAAAGGAATACGTTTACCCTTTTCACCCTAGACAGTTGGTAAACCCATATTTACCAATTTGTCAAATCTATTATTAAAGGTATTTGCATTCTTTCTCAACATTATGAATTTATTTTGAGTCTATTGAATACGATTTATTTTGGTAAAAATACTTTCAATCTCTAGAACTATGTAATTTATATTATTAATTCATTTTTTTATTAGTGCATCTATGTAATGAGTATTTAGGAACTTGGCCATCTGACTAACTATATGAGGATTGTTTCCCAAATCTAGACAATCTTGTTGCACAACGTTTTCAAATTCATTTATTAATGTCTTTTCCTCATATATCACTTTGAAGAATTCTCATATTTTACCTATTTCTATTACAAGCTGATCCCAAATCAAATGTCTAGCTCCAATTAGATAAGCTTTACCAACATATTTTTTCTTCAATTTTTCAATCTCTACTACTAAATTGGATTTTATCTTCTGATATTCATTGATAAATTTTTCTTTGGCTTTGGACCATTCTTGTAAAGTATCAATTGTTTTATTTAGTTTCTCAATCTAAACTCCTTTTTGGTTAATGGCTGATAACAATTTGGAAAGTTCAACTGAAAAATCTACTAGATGAGATGATGAGTTTCCTCCTTTTAAGAGTTCAATTTGTCTTTCATATTTTTCCAATTGATATTTCATATGGGTCATTTTCACAACCAATGTATCTTTTTCCTATTGCATAGCTTGTAACTCAGGTGTTTTTGCATGATCTATACTAGGCATTTTGAGTTTTTCCTTTAATACTTGAATTTATTTGTCCGTTGTGGAAATTAAAGCTTGTACAAATGTTGCATCCTTTGGATCTTCCCCTAGGTTTATCACCCACTATTCTAGCTCTTTAATCTTGTTCTATTTGATTTCATTTTCTATCTTTTCAAACTTCAAATGACTGGTAAGCTTATCCTTCATGACTTGTAATTTCTTCATTCCTAAAGTAGTTGTGATTATATCTTTGTTAACCATTTCCCCTGTCTTCCTATGCAAGTATGTTTTTTCAATGGGATGTAGAGAATTTGGATCAAAAGTTATGTTGGTCCTTTTATTTTCATTGGTTTCCAACACTACTATATTTAATTTCCTCTTTTCAAAATCCATATTAGAAAGAATTCTGGTATGTGACATTTCAAGGTCATACATTTGAGAAAAAGCATCCTTCTTTATTTCTACCCTTTCTCTTTAATTTTCATAAACCTCTTGATAGTTTCACTATCAATTTTCATGGATTGAACATCAGACTAGATATATAATGGTTCTTTGAGTGTCGACACCACATAAGTGATCACTGGTTGCCCTATTTTGGAATACTTTTCTTTAGGCTACAGGTCTAGATATTCTTCTTGTATTAATCCTCCTATTTTTAGTTTCTTTGCAACACAAGACTTTGAATTTGTCATTGATTATGTTGACCTTGAAACCTTCCTTGTATCTGTGTTTTTAAAATGTAAATGATATGGTGTAACTGGAATGGAAGTCTATTGTGATATTGGTTTATCCTGCTATGTTAGAACTTTTTTCTATTGTTCCTGCAAGATATTATGCACATCCTCCCATCTTACAAGATATGCAAGCTTCTCAATATATGGCTTTGATTGATGTGGATAGGGAAGTAAACCATATTTCTTCCTTCTAGTTATGATTACACCATGAGGATCATAATTCCAAGCTTCTATAATCTCAAGACCCATTTCCTTTAAATATTCCCATGCTTCCTGAAATGTGGACTTATCTTTGACAATAAAAGGACCTTCATCTTTATTTAATTTAAAATAAGTTTTCTTTTTGTTAGCAAATAAATTAACATGATTAGAATTTAAATGTTGTCTAATAAATTCCAATGAGAGGACCCTCAAGTTAAGGAACTTAGGACATAGGTAAGGTTGTAATTCAAGTCCATATACCCTAATCATAGTATGATTTTCAAATAAAAACCAGTCACTTGTTCTCTTATCTTGGCTTAATTACAATATTCTAGAATTTTAGGGAAAATTATTGGAGGTGATTGGAAATAGATGATTTCATAGACTTGAGACATGAATAGATTTACAAATTCATAAAATGGAGGATCATGTACTTTCTTCCTAATGATTGAAGGCCAGTGAATGACTCAGTTTGGGTTACCCATTCCATCCTCTATCTGCAACTGCAAGTGTTGAAATATTAAATATTGAGAATAAAAGAATAAGTGAACCAAGTATGATTGATATATAAAATAGTGGGTATTCCAAAATTCCATCAGTTGAATATGTATTCTATCAGCTAAGAATATATCATAATAAAACTTGACTAATGGATTAATGGTAGTAGGGGAAATTGAAGCCATAACACTAAGAATATATGAATCAATGGTTTCATCATTGTCGTACCCTAGGATAGAGGCTATCATCAAAATTATTTTTCTGGATATATGAGGAAAACGATCGCTCCAAATGTTGATGTCATTTGATGGTGGAATCAAATCTCTACATAAATATGCCTACAACAAGGTAATCCTATCCTGAGAATTCAGAGATAAATATTGTCTATTAATCTTTGTTATGTTTAACTCTTCAACATCTGGATCTGCAGATAATTTCAACATCTCAAGGATTATCTTTGAATCAACAGTACAAATCAAAAAACCATATTTACCAACAATAGTTATTTTACTTAAGGTATAGGAAGAAACACACCTAGAAACAAATTTGGGAAATTTATAAACATGGGGAATGGAAAAATTTTCCAGGTTGGACTCCCAGACATGGTAATGATCAACCAAATTTATAAAGTTATCTAAAGAAGTCATGTGAAGTTCCAGAAGGTCAAATGAAAGCTTCGGGTTGAATGTATCTTTCTAACTATCAAGCAATCATGTGTCTTCTATGCTAATTAGGGATTTATTATTTCTCGAGTGGTTGGTTTGTTCAAAAGGAAAACTAAATTAGGATAAAAATGAGATAAGGATTCGAAGAGTTATCGATTCAAATGATAGATGGCGTGAAATAGGGCTTAAATATTTGACAAAGCTACATTCAGGAGCGCTTAATCTTCGAACTTGTAAAAATAACAATAAACCAAAACTTTGACCTTTTATTGACAAGGTGGGAAGGAATAACACCCATTACAGATTGCACCATAGAGACTGCTACGTGGTTTCTATTCGAGAATGTAGTCACAATATTTGGATGTCCAAACATATTGTTGAGTGACTAGGGAACACACTTTCTAAACAAGACCATTGCAACATTGATTGAGGAGTTCCATATTCATCATCAAAAGAGTACACCATATCATCCTGAGGCCAATAAAACAATGGAAGTTTTCAATAAGATCTTGGAGAATGCCTTGAAAACAAATTGCAATGTAAGGAAACATGATTGGGACTTAAGTGTTCATTTATTACTATGGGATTACAAGAATACAAGTAAGAATATGACATGGAAGACACCTTTCAGGTTGGTCTATGGGAAAGAAGCAGTAATGCCGATGGAGTTTATTCAGCCTATCCTATGAATTGCAGTGATCATGGAGTTATCATACTCTAGTGCAATAGAGGAGAGACTATCACAATCGATACAACTTGAAGAAGATCAATTTGTTGCAGGTTTCCATCAATAGGTTTAGAAAGAAAGAGAGAAGGCTTGGCATGATTGACACATTAAACAAAAAAAAAATCAAGTGGGATATTTGGTATTACTTTATGATAGCAATTTCATGCATCATCCAAGAAAGTTTAGTATGCATTGGTTAGTACCCTACATGATTCACCAGGTGATAGATATGGGTGTTACACAATTGGAAACCTTGAATGGTGAAGTGTTTGAAGGAATGGTGAATGGAAATTGGCTAAAACTCTATAGAGACAGTCGAAAATCTGTGCAGTAATTTGGGTTGTGCCAGAAAGCATGTATTATAGTAGCTATACCATAGTAGCAAGGAAAACAAGGAAAAACAAATAAAAAGTAGAAAAAGGAAGAAAATTAAGAAAAAAGTAGATATAGAAAAAAGAAAAAGAGTGTTAGAGTACCAAGGAATAGAATAATTATATAGAAGGAATGGTTATCACACATCATAATAGAATTGCACCAATTTAGGAGACAATACACAGACGAGATAGATTGCAAAGCACACAAATAAAAAAACAAGAACCATTGCACAGTTTAACAATGACAATACCATTAAAAGAATTAAAGCATGGAAATGATGACCACGAAGCAGGAGTGATATGTCATAAAAGTGTCATATAATCTTAAATAGTAAAATCCACCGGAAATCACGACATATTGGCAGTACAAGGGAAAATTCACACGTCGGATTTGGTAATAAAGAAGAATTTATTTAACAAAACATAAACCGTGGTGGAGGATTGGAAAAGGTAGTTAAGTTTAGATGAGACATGTCCAATTGGCACAAAGGCACTAAAAAAACATGAAGTCATTATTTCTAAGTCATTTTTCCATGAAAGTGGGAGAAAACAAAGCGAACCAGAGTGAATTTGAGAACACCAAAAATGAGATAGGAGAGTTGATATACAACTAATCATGAATATATGTTGATATAGTATAGGAATCTATCACAAAAGAGGAATCACATCACCCAAAGTTAGAGGACCATCTTCCACAACGTGAAAACAAGAAATACGACCAGAGAAAATACCATAGATAGAAGAAGTAGTCGAAGCTTCGACTTCGGTGCCACATGAGAGTTTCCATGGAGACTACCTACCATAGAGGATGGATGATGTGCCACCAATACAAGTATCAACCAGCGGGAAGTACCCATTGTCGGTAGCACCAATTTTGGCGGTGGTAAGAAGTGAAGGAGAAATGTTGGAAAATATTTCTAGCATAAAGTTTATGGACCATGATATCATTAATTAAAATAAATTCACTAATTTGGCCAAGGATAAATCTTTTCACACTAGGCACAATACTAATCCTACTAGAGCGACATGAATTGGCATCAGGGTTGGAGAAGGAAGGTATATTAAACTTTCTCTAGATTCCACATTTCAGGTGGACTAAAAAATTAATGCATGCATGAAGATGTTATTAAGTTGTGTTTATGGGGGGACACTCTATATTGATCCCCCAATATCAATCGATATTGCACTAATTTCACATATTATAGGATTTCCCAAAGTTGGGGAGGATCCAATAATATTGTTCAACAAGGTGGGAGAGTGAGCCCTCTCTGAGTCAATGAAAGAGAAATTCTAGACACACAGGGGAAAACTAGGGTTGGATGTGAATAATATAAAGGATAAAAAATGTGAGGTTTTTTATTTAGGCGTTGTCTTTCAAGTTGTTGCGAAAATGTCACAAAGATGAGGTACTAGATGCAGTCATTGCAGCCATAAAGAAGTGTGTGGAAGGGGTCCAGATGAACTAGGACACCTTCTTGGTGAACATGTTCTTACAGGATTGCACTGAGGCCCAGGAAAAGGGTAAAACATTCCATTACACATGGTTGATAATATTGATTACACTGATTGGGTGGAAAGAACTAGGGCATTACCACATCAGAAAGTAGTAATTTGGCTGTGAGGTATGCCATTTTATGCCACACAACAATTAAGAGAAGAAAAAAAAATAGTAATGCCACATTTTTTGTCTACTTACAAAATATCACCTATTTAGTTGGACACACCCCACACATATCATTAGAAATGGTAGCAACATACAAGGATATCACATGGTTTAGAGCTGACATGCACCATATGCATGTGCAAGACAAGAATGATCCAACTCACCAATGGTTGCTAACTAGTTACAGGTTGAAAACATAGAAAATGATCTTGATATTCAATGACTAGGAAGAGGATTGGAAGAACCCATTAGAGAAGCTAGGGGAATCAGAAGAGGAGGAGGAACAAGATAAAAGTGATGAGGAACAAGATAATGAGAAAGACAAGGATCAAATGAATGGTGTAGGTGATATACCTAAACCATCAATAGTCCCCGAGAAAGGAATAAAAAGGAAGGATAAGGGGAAAGAACAAGTAGGAGGGGTGCACAATAAGACTAATACGCATAGAGAAGTCCCAATCTATACTTTGACGAAAGATGATATGGACACAATTGGCTACTAGTTAATGGATTCCATGGAAGAGATATTGGAGGAAGAAACAAGGAATCAAGAAGAGAAATAGAAGAAAGTGCAGGATCATCTGGTAGTACTCCACCAATTGTTGGAAACAATGAGAATCATAAAGGATCATAGGGAAGAGGATGAACAATCCATGATTCTAGAAAAGGAAGAATATAGTGCACAATCGATCTTTACCCAATTTGCAGCCATGCATATGATACTGTAGCTTGAAACATTACATTGGAACTATATCGGTTGAGTTGTAAGAACAAGTAAAGACACTAGGATATCTGAACCTAGTTGTATAACAGTTATCCATGCAAAGAGAACAAGATTTGAAGGTACACCTATTACAATAAATTTAGAATGGAGGTGAGAAAGTGCAACAAGAGATCACTAGAATGATTAATGAAAGGGAATAGTTGCAGTATCAATATGACACTGCGCTACAACAAAAGAAGGAGGTTGAAGGTTGGGTCGATGAGTGCTAAAGGGTAAAAATGAAGCTGAGGAAAGGGTCAGAAAATCCCTTAAGTAGAAGGATAAAGTTGAAACCATAGTGCAAGGAAACCAAGAAGTAGTCCAAAAGCTATACAAGGCAATTCCAGAAGTTCCCATAGTAGTTGAAGCTACTATGGAGGAACAAGTGTTAAATATTGGTGAATTCATTAAGGGATTCATAGAGAAGATTTAGGACTTACGGTTGAGGAATATGCCAAGAACACCACCAAAAGTGTGTAAAAGCGGAGAGATAATGGAAACTATAAAAATTACCAACATTAAGAAGATACAAGAAGAATGCACAAAAATTTGTGAGGAAAGTGCGCAAGTGTGGAAAAAATTAATAGAATACCCTGAGATAAAGGCCATAGAGGCCAAGTTAAGAGAAGTGCAAGAACATGCACACCATGCAATAGACAGGGTTGCTACACTTCCACCCATGGAGTGTAAGTCATCCATTTTGGCTTAGTGGCAAGAATATGTAGAAGTGAATAAAATGAGGGATCAACAAAATATCCTTCAACAATTATTGGGACCACTGCAGGAAGAATCAATGAGGGTAATAGGGGATATGGCCACTGTGTAGAGAAAGGTCAAATAGGTAGGGTACAAAGAAGAGAAAAAATCATAGGTTTGACTACGCCAGGGGTTGAGGAGATAACACAAAAAGAGGTAGAGATCATCAAAGAAGTGGAGGTAGCAAAAGCATCCTCCCAAAATTTTACAACGGCATGGAAGAGTAGAAAATAGGACTAGGTGGCTAAGGATGAGCCACAGGTGAGTGTTGGGGGCTTGTTGGACAGACAGTTTTGGAATCCATTTTTGAAAAAATTCCTATGTATAGAATAAGTGCACAGAAGAGGTGCGCAAAAGAGGAGAAGAATAAATACAAGGAAGTGTGCAACTGAGATGCATTGAGAAGGAAAGCATGCAGTAAGCATAATAAGATAGAGAATAAAGTAGAATAAAGCAAGGAGAAGAATAAATTAAAATAAAGTAGGAGAAGAAATTGGATGAAAAGTAAAGACAACAACTCAACATTCTAAATATGGAAGGGCCCACAAAAGTAAAATACAAATGAAAAAGTAGAAGAAAGTAGTAGAATAGCCAGTTAGCTGAATTAGCCATGCAATGTAATGGTTTTTTAGGATGAAGAAAGTAGGGATTTAAGCCCTATTTTGATGTATAAATATGTAACGCGTTGGGAAAATAGGGGTTCTTTATTGAGGATTTCTATCGAGTTATGTTTGGTTCTTGTGACGAGTTTATAAATGAAAGGAATTTACATATGAATGTAAGGGATGATGCAGAGAGAGAGAAAGGCTTGCACTATAGAGCGACTTGGTTAGGAGAAGAGAAAGATGTCCATAATACATTTATGTAAGTGAAATGTGAAAGCCTAAAAAATTGAACGTAAGCATAATAAATAATCCAACCATTGTGGACATAGCCTAGAGTTGGGTGAACCACATTAAATCCAGTGTCATGTGTATTTTATGTGATTGTTGATGAAATTCTATTTGGATGCATAGTATATTAGTTTCATCATATGTTGAATCTTTGTGTAGTGATCATGAATTTGACCGTAATGAGTATATGCAGTAATGTGGAATACATTGATAATATGAATCTAAGTTGTTAAGTAAGTTAATATTGAATAAGAACAGAGTTATGTGCACAAAATTAATCAGGAATAATGAACCGATTGTTTTCCTCCCTTTCCCTTACTACTACAGAAGCCTAGTTCTCATAGTCCCAATAGATACCTTGGGTGATACTTCATATGCACAAGCAGGTGATGCCAAAAGGGTTGGTTTCTGGCGGGTTTTATTGGTCGTATATAAACCGAACCTAGGGTCTTAAAAACCACCCAGAGAACCAACAAGCGTGGCAGGTGCTTATTCATTTTTTCATTCTATAGAGCGGATTTGAAATTGACCCAAGGAGAAATGTGATAAAACATTGTTCTAACACGTGGCTCGCACGAATTTAGCCTATAAATGTTTCACATTCGCGCCTTCTAGTTATACCTCGTGCAAGTTGAAACACGAAATGGATTATGATCATCGATTTGACACTGCCCGATCCACTCCTACAAAGAAAAACAAACTTTATTAATAACCACTTTAATAAAGTTAAAACTATAATAATATAATACAACTATATAATTACTTCTAATTAATATATAAAATTCAAACTATAAAGTTTATTTACAATTAATATATACAAAAGTTGATATAATATATTATAGTTTATTTAAGATATGCCTATATTACCTATCCAAACATAAAATAAAACCTAAATCAAATTTAACACTAATATAATTACTAAAGTTATGCTAACTAGAATAAAGTAAAGTTTAAACACGATAAATAATAATAATAAAAAATATTAAACATAAAACTACTAAGAAAATTAAAATTAAAAAATATACATACTAACACCTTGATGTTTCTTTTTAAATTTATTTTATTTCTAGAATTTAAGGTATGTTACAACACAAGATATATCCTTCTTGCATGTAGCATATCTAAGCTATATCCTTCTTACATGCAACATATATGAATTGCATGTGTTGTCTAGGGAGAGGGAGACCTAGTGGGAACATATTCCATTAGATTCTGAGGAGCATAACTATCAAATCTCATTTTTCCATTGGTTCTAGAGGTTGCATGCAACATTCCTTCCATGCATGCAGTAGATTCGACTTGCATGTTGCATATCCACTGATGCATGTTATAGATCAATATTCTACTTGTCTTCCTTGGTAGTGTAGGATAGTTTTAACTCTGATACAATCTAATTAAGGCATTCTGGGATTGATTTCAATTATTTCCATGTATTATTATTCACTGTTATTTAATAAAATGCAATGAGTTATTTATGGATCCAACAATGCCATGCATGCTACGCATGAGAACATAAAACTAAAAAAACACATCTCAAAACCCAAGAAACGCATCCATAAACCCCCAAAGTATCATATCTCCAACAAAACATCCAATATTAACAGTAAATATCCATATCCAAGGATAAGGGATATTTCAAGTATGGGGGGATAAGAGTATAAGGTTAAGGGACTAAGTCAAGGGACTTAGGCATAGGGATAATATAGTAGTATTCCTATGTCCTAAAGCCATATAACATTATGTTATCCTAAGTTCCGAAATAAAGGGAACAAATTACATAAAGGAGAAACGTTAGTCCCTTATGTGCCAAGTGTCATGTAGGGAACATGCATATATAATTATGGATATATTGTAATTTCATGGATCATTCTATCATTCATACCTAGAAGGGGTACCCTGTAGTGGTACCTATACTCAGGGAAGCTTAAGAGTGGATTGGTGGGAAGAGGTTGGTTTTTAGGCCCATGTGCTAATGAAGAGTTCGGTTGCCAGGATTGCGTGCTATGGAATAAGTGATTTGTTAGACCCATGAGCATTCTCTCCAAGGGAAAGAACTATTGGGATTTGTATTCCCAATGTGCCAAGCTATAGCTACAGGGTTCTGAGACTTCCAGTCCAACCTTTTGTTGAAGCCCTAGAAGGGAAGTGGGGTAGCTGAAGGAATGTTGAGAAGAGAAGGGGAACACTTCTTGGGGTGGGATAGGCATGTGCGGAATGAGGGAATGTAGGTTGTCTGCCATAGTTGCAACATTAGTTCAGGTATTTTGGTTGTTGATTGATCTTATCCTGGTTAAGGATTCCTTTGACTTGGTGTATTTTTATCCCCATCTTCAGGGTGACCCATTCCTAAGAGTCCCGAGAAGTGTGTTCTATGCATGAGAGGGACATGGAAGGTCTGCATGTTGTTGTTGCTATTTTTACCAAATATAAGTGTCTATTATGTTTTTGATTTATGTTTTGTGTAATTAATTATGCATTTCCTACATGGGTATTCCTATATATTTCTATTAATTCTTATTTTTTATTATTCTGCATAGATGTGCATATGCAGAGCATTTTCATGAATTAAATCATTATCATAGTTTGGAAATTTCATGTGGCATTGCCCAACTCGGGGATGCAGATGTTACAAAGTGGTATCATAGCTCTAGTTTCAACACTGATCCTACATGGGCCAATTAACAAAGCACACAAATTGAAATGGTGGAATATTTAAGTAAATTGTTTGATATAATGTCAGGAGAAGTATGCCCGCAATATGTTTTTCCAAAGTACTCTTGAGAATTTAGGAGAAAGTCGTAGAGAAATTTGAAGAATTGAGCCCGAGAGTTAAAAATATTCAAGTTTTAATATCTAAATGAACAAATTTGGGTCTGTAGATGGATTAATTTCGATTTTACAGTGCATCCATGGTGAAATCAGAAACAACTGGGTGAAATTGGGAAAAAGCCCCAATTTTTGTTATTAAATTCATCAGAATTTGGGAAATTTGGTCCAGGGATTAGAAATACCTAAATCATAATTTCCTTTTGAGTAAAATTTAGAACTCTAATTGGTCGAATTTTAAGTTATAGTAAATCCATGGAAGAATGGGAAAAATCAATTAAATAAAATTCCGATTCATGGATGAATTTGAGTGAAATTTTGCACCCAGGAATGTTGACCAGCTCTGCATAGAAAAAAAATAGGTCAATGCAGATGTGGGATTGATGGTACAAGACCAAAATTAGCTAAAAAAAAAAATTTCACAGACCTCTAATGGAAACCCGCAAAATCAATTGCAAAAATTATATATTATTAGGAAATTTGGGGAAAATGCAAAATTGGGAAAAATTGGGAAAATCTAGGAATTGTTTCGTACGTTGACATCAGCATGATGTGGAATACATATGATAGTTAATGTAGTAGAGTGGTGATGTGTATAACCATGAAGGAAAGTAAACATTGGTAGTAGCAAGTGCGAGGTGGCAATGGATTTGATGCCAGGGTGAGGTGCTCAGATATCAGACATAACCATGCGTTAAGTCATGGAACTAT
>JZKD02S2300661.1:2167115-2187338 GCA_000966675.3 Picea glauca | reverse complement strand
GGGGGGGGGGGCGCGGGGTGGGATCCAATGTGGTTTAGGATAACCCTAGGCGGAGGAGGATAAATCCACCAATGTATGCCATGACACTAGGTATGAAACCATGGTTAGGTTTCACGACCTATTTTACATGTGTTAACATTCAATGTGGCAAGGGGGCTTGCGATGTGATGAGGACCATTGATCATCATCGACACCATCCATGCCTTAACCATTGGATCAAATCAACGTGAAAATTCATGCACAAATAATTATGGGTGTGGGATGGTCCCTACCCATTCCTGCAATGCAATACAAAGGTTCCACATGGTATCCAAGGATTGGTGGGGCTCAAAATATATAATGTGTGTGCTAGTGAAGGGGAAAGAGAGATGGAAGAAAGAGATATGAGGTGATAGGGGTTGATAGTGAAAGGATAGGTTGTCAAGGGGGCTGAAATTATGCCACATTGAAGTTCCAAGTGGACTCAGGTGCCACATCAACATCCCAATCAACATAAGTTAACCATATTTTAAAAATAATAGTGAAAATTTGCCTAGAAAATAGGCATTTTTCATGTGTTCAATTTCCATGCCATTTTCAAAGGCCTAGATGACATTTTTGAGTAGTAAAAATAGTATGAAAGTTGATGTCCTTCTAGGACATAAGTGTCTTCATATAGAATAATATATCTTAGAAAGATATTTCTAATGGTGTAAACCATTCGTCAAACTAAGTTAATATGATGGAGTTATGGGCCAAACAGTGGAGGGTAAATTTGAAGACCCGGTTAATTTTTTAGGGCCATAAATTCCTCCTTTGGAATCATATTGGGGCACATGAGTAGTCTATGAAAATATATCGAAGAATAGAAGATATCAATGGAGTCTAAATAGAAATTCAGGCACATAAAAGATGCACAAGATGACCTAGAAGGCACTTGTAGCATTCAAGGCTAAAAAGATAAATTGGCCTTAAACTTTAGCAAGTTGTATCTAGCATCCTAGAGCACAGTTGGAGGTTAAACTTGGAAAAAATTTCCAAAGTATGGTCATGATGGAACCCAATTGATATCATGTTAAATTTCTAAAGGAGCAGGTACAAGGATGCATAAGCATAGTTAAAAATTGCACCTAGTTGAAGGAGTTTTTGGGTGATAATCAAATGACTATAATTTTTTGCTCAAAACTCATAATTGAGCAAGAAAGTAGTCATTGGAAAGATATAGAAGAAAAAAATTAATTTATGAACTCATAACTATGAATTGAATAACACCAGTCATGGGAAGTTAGAAATAATATTTTTGGTGACCATAAAGGGGAAAAATTGTTCCTTTATTACCAGAATTGTTTATTATGGTTTTATCTAAAAAATGTTGATGTATGCATGTTTTCAGATGTTATGGTTACAATTAAAAAAAAGAAATCTAGAAATGTCTACAGATAGAAGAAAGAAGGTTAGTGACATTTATTTGCTATACATTTTGTTTCTTTAAGAAGTTGTTGGGTCATATATTTGGTTTCAATGAGAAACAAAGAAGACCCAATTGAAAGTCTTGTTGGGGAAGAATTCTAGATGGAAATTGTGCATATTAGATGTGGAGGCTAGGTAGGAATTCCATCTATATTATATGATAATTCATGTACAACAAACTCACATGGGGACTGCAAGCATGGGAATATGGAAAGATGGTTTTATAGAGTATGAAAGAGTTTGGATCTGGTATCAATAATGAGTAAAGGCACTTGAGGACAAAATGTTTTGTCAAGAATAGCTCACAAGATGATCAAAGGTCAAGACTGGAGAATGTTAATATATAATTCTAGGTGAAGCCATAAAGTCTTGGGAATCCGCTACAAGAAATCCATTGATTCTAATTAGAGTGGAATCAGGGTGCAAAAGTAAAGTGTGTATTGGATGACGTAATGAAATTTCATTCACCCTACAGGATTCCAATGTACAGATAAAGAAATACCTTGTGTTCATATCTATTCTAAAAGTATTTATTATTACAATGATAACATTAAGATAAATAGAGACTTAATGCATACATGGATATAAGGTGCATCATCTCCAGGGATTATCTATGCATTTATGGAGTAATTCTTCCCTTATTATCATCATATTAGTGCAGTGGAAGCATGGTATGAAATATAGAACTACAACGGTGACATAATGAATAATATATGTATGATCAAGAGTACTAACTGATGCATAAGAAATGAATTATGTACAAATTAAATACATAAGAATGTATTCACATGTCAAAGAAGGGTTTTTCCATAAAGGAAAGAAAGATTTTAGGATGGAGTCAAGTCCTTGAACATCTTAATATAATGGAAGAAAACAAAATCATGAGGTTGATGTCAAGTTAATAGGGGTGCATGTCAACACTCCATGATGTATGACAACAATAGAAGAGGATTTTGATGCATTTCAAAAGTGTTGAAGGTATTTCCCAAGTAGCGTGGAGATATCAAGTCAAGAGAAACATAATGTTATAGAAAGATTTGCCTCACCCTATGAAAATTTTCTCATAAGGCCTTTTTCCATTTCCCTATGCAGACTTGAAGTCCCTTTTTGCAAATCCCAAAGCTAACATGATATTTTTCAACATACATGCCCTATCTATTATACAACATGCGTATACACCAGTTGCACCATTACAACCCGCGTACATCGGGTTTTGTGCTGAAAATTAAAAAATAGTGTTGGGTTTCCATGTAACATCATGAGATCCATGATCCTTGACCTTTCATATACTGGAAACATTCTGATTCGACCCTTCAGTTCAATTTAAAGGATATAAATGGCCATATCCAAGCTATGGAAAAGAGGAGAAGAATTCAACTTTTAGAGAAATGTTACTTTGGAGAAATTATTCACTTCATATTGAGTTTGCATCCCTTTGTCCTTTTAAGTTTGAACACATTGTTCAATCCCCAAGCTCTTCCCTACTTTATTGAGAACCTCATTTTCTCTCTTATATGATCTTGGTTTTGGTGCAAGATTGAAGTTGTGGAGGTCCAAATGGAAGGGACTTATTTTCTCGGTTCTGAACTGTGTCGACACTGAATTTTGTAATTCATTCACTTCTGTTGATGACATTTTAATAGAAAAAATCTTTTCTCGTCCAATTAATGTCTTGAAAATATTTGAATTATTATTCCATGGGTATATTTGTTACGAATATTGATGGAATGTTCTATTGAATGTGCTAACTTTACATATTATCACCATATGCTTGTGTTTCTTGGTTGTTAAGGACAAGTTGCAGGTGTATTGCTTTGAGCCGAGTGCTCAATGATGGACTTCATCGAATGTCTGGATGAGGTAGGATCCCTATCTTGTCTAGTTAACATGTTTTGTTTATATAGCATACCTGGGATTAGAGTTAATTTTTGCAATCATTTTCGTTTGTTTTGTTTTACCCCATGCCATAGAGAAATTTTCCTCATAACAGAATTGGCAACCATACTGGGGATATAATCTTCTTTTCGGGGTTTGGAGTTTTTTTCTCCTTTGATTGCTATCGTTTATATTGAGTTTCTTGTCGACTGATTTCTTGACATCCTCTGTTCATTTTGATTTTGAGTTTGTTATCCTTATCCTTAACTTGGTAGTGTTTAATACATATACGCAGGTTTTTACCTGACAATCATGTACATATGTGTTTTGTCCTTCTACAAGAGGCATATACACACAGTTTTGTCATGAGCAGTCACGTACATCTTTCTTGTATGATTGTTTGTTGAGTTTGATGTTTGTTGGGTAGGTTTTGATCATTGTTGAGTCTTATTAGGTCTTTGTCATGACTGTTAAGTTCTTGTAGAATGATAGGAAACCTTTCTTTGGTTGAATTTTTGGGTGGTGCCTTTCTCATCATCCTTTTCATTGATTTTCCTTTCATCTTGTTATCACACTAAGTTGCCTTGGGTTTTTAGCCTTTAGTTTCATCTTCCCTAAACCCTTAGATTTTAATTTTTTATTTGTCCCCTTTAAAAGTTTGTTTGTTTTGGTCCCCTTGATAAATAAGGTGTTAAATCATGACTTGTATTTTGATCCTCACACAAATTTTTAACTTAGGACTGTTTTTCATGACTAATATCTTGATTCTCTTTATGACTTGACATTAGGATCAACTCACTCCACGATCAGCTTGATTTGTCATGCCATTTTCCTCACTCATTCCCTCATAGGCTTGCCTTGTTATCCCCTTTGTCCTTTACTTATTGTCCAATCATTTTTTGAAACGGAACATTGCCAACTCATCAGGCGTTCCGTAGCGCACTCCCTATCCATCATAGGCTACCATGGTTTTTGGTCACAATGTTGATGTCATCTCTTCCTTATTTTTAGTGCCAGGGGTGGTTAAAATATTCTTTCAAGATTTCATATTTATGAGCTCTAATAACGGTTTTTGAATTTTGAAAGACTCAAACTGTTGTGTTGCACAAACTACTAGTTCTGACCAGTTGGCAGTGGGGCTACCAGATTTTATGCTAAGGTGGATTCAGATTTTGAATTGCTCGTGAATCTTTATTGAGATTTTTTTGAGGCCTCAAACTGTCTTTATTACATAGGTATTCTGCATTTTTCCTCCTCTACACATCAATTTCAAGGAAAATTAGCGCTCAATTTTTTTTTAATTATTGTGCCTGCTCAGTTGGGGGAGATCTTTCCTCATACCATCCTACCATTTTTTCTCTCCATTCAAACTTGCAGATCTCACCACTTGTCAATTGATTTTGATACATCTATTTGCCTTTTCCAATGAGCTCACAATATCCTAGCAGGCCTTATCCTCTGCATGCGCGGTGTGCTACCTAGAGATGCTACTCAAACTACATTGTTTCTCCCCTGCCACTTATAAAAGTTGAGTTGGGTTGCTTCAACCCAATTTTCAAGGACCATTACAGGGTATCCATTCATCATATATTTTTCTCAGTGTTCATACCTGCACACATTCAAGGTAGGTATTTTTACAACCAATTTTAGCTAGCTAGCAACCAGTCTGGATTAAGGGAAATCTTGTAAAGGGGAAGCCTTATAGACTTGAGATTTCACTCTTTATTTCTCTTTTTATCACCACTCCATAGCCCTAAATCTCTTATCCTAAACTATGGAGACTCCTCATAAGAAGAAGTCACACAAGGGAGTTAATGTGGTTAGAACTGAGCCTATGGACATCCATCTATTTGAGGCAAATCCCATGGCCAGAGAAGTTTTTCAAAGGGTGGGATGCCTTTATTTCTGCAAAAATATGCAAAGAGGTCATCCTAAGGTGATAAGTTAGTTTTCCTTACATTTTTATGGCCTGAAGACCAAGGTAGGGTACCTAGAATTTGAGGTGTCTGAGACATCTCTTTCAGCTACTATAGGAATCCCTATCACTGGTGAGAGATGGTTTAAATCCATGGCTTTATATGAAACCTATGCCAAATATTTCCTCAAGACTGAATATCAAGATGATAATCTTTCTAAAGGTGTGCCAAGAAATCATCTGATTGAGCAGTTTGATAAAATATTGAGGATCATTCAGAGGTACTTTACATGTGAATGGAGGTTCAATACACTATACCAGTACCATATAAGGCTTCTGTTTCATTTTACTGGAAAAATGGAAATGAACATTCCCTACTATTTGCTAAGGATCATAAGAAAGATGTTAGACAGGTTTCAGTCCAAGTCTAAGGATGTGGATACTAGCATCTTTCATTCTGGGTTGATTAGAATGTTGGTTTCCGAAGAGCTAGGTAAGAAGGATATCTCATGGGAACATTTCATTATTTCTTATCACATGAAGTTGGATATAGCAGGTAATCCTCAGTCGCAGATAACAAGATTTTTACCATCTACCAGTGTTTCTAAAGCAGGTAATAGAAAGAAGAGAAAGAGAAGAGTTCTTGTTCAATATCAAGAGGCCATCAAGGAGGTTGCAAGAACTAAGGAGGAGGATTATAATTCCCCATAGAGATACCTTTCACCCCCTCCTCCACTAGAGTTAGAAGAAGCCCCTTATTCTACTACGAATACAACCAAGAAAGGGAAGAAGATACACTTCTCTTCATCCCCTTCAACAACCATCATCAAGGTCAGAAGGTCTTTCACAAGATCACCATCTCTATCCTTCAGAAGAATAAATATAAGGGACAAGGAATTGAAAAGACTATGGATTGTATAGAAGAAGAAAGATAAAGGCAAAGGCATCAAGAATCATGTTGAGATAGACACAGTAATTCCTATGCAGTAGGAAGAGGAGACCATGAAAAATCCTAGTGAGATTGTTCACATCACTACTCCACCTAGCAGTTAGACATTCAAAAGATTAATTAGGCAACTTAGGGATGCTAGGAAGGAGGTGGCTCATTTGAAAGCAGAAGCCATGTCTGGCAGGGTTAATATGAAAGAACTCATGGATGGCTACAACCATACACTTTATCTAACAAGGTTTGCAACAAGAAAGTCCCAACCTCTCCATAGGAAGCTCAAACACATTTACAGGAAGAATAGATACTTGTAGTCTCAGAACAGAAAGTTCAAAGTAGAGATGCAACATTTCCAAGACGAGATGGCTCAAAGAAACTTGGAGGTGTTGATTGAACTTGCTATTGAAAAAGAGAAGACAACATCCAAAGAAAGCATAGTTCCAGTGAAGAAGCCTACTACTTCTAAAGGGAAGAATGTTGTTTTGCCAAAGGGAAGTCCTCCTTCCACAAGAAGGAGTGTCAGGTTGATGAAGTAATTACTGAGAGGTGAATTTCATTTTTGAGGATGGCCCCTTTTTGCAGGAATATGTAATTAAGGAAATACTTCCTATGCCACCTATACAGGCTATATCGGCTTCTAAATGCATAATATTCATAGTTTTGGTGATCTGGAAAGAGTTGATCTTTTTGACATTAGTAGCATAGACATTCTGTAGTGCTTTAGCACTACGAAATTGTCTAAACTTCAAATTTCTATCTATATTCTTTCTATAATGCTACCTAATTGCCTAAGAATGATGTACCGATGGCGCTACTAACTTCCTGGGGGTGCTACCAAAACTATCAGCATTGAAAGGATGGTGTTACAAAGTCAGCTGGGCACTACCGAATTGCAAGAATATGCACAGAATGGCGCTACCAAAATTATGGCAGAGACCAAATTCTACACAGAGGCACATAGGATGGCGCTACCAAAATTCTGGCAGAGACCGAATTCTACACAGGGGCACACAAGTTCGCACTACTAAAATTTTGGAAGCTACTGAATTCTACACAGAGGTATACATATCTTGGCACTACCCATTCAACATGCTTATTTTGGAGGTTGCGCTACGAAAGCTCGTTACCAAATGATGCTACCAACAGGTACCAAGATTATAGGGGGGGGAAATTATTATCTTAGTGAATGGATGATGATGTGGAAGATAGAAAAAGATAGCAGATGATAGCATGATAAAAGTTACAAACATCTAAAGAACATTTGGCACATATGGAGATGCGCATAAACAGAGGATCAAGTTAGTTTGAAGTTGGTTGGATCAATGGCCAACATTTCCCTTTTTTATAGCACAGTTGTAGTTTAAGCTATTAGAGGAAATGACTACTAGGATATTTTCATGGGAGGAAGGCTAGCTTGAACCTCCAGTTGCTGCCTCTCTTTTTGTTATAAATAGATAGATGAAATTCTTTAGTAGGTTTGAATGCTTGAGCTAGTCTCCCTTATACTGTAATATTTTGAGAAAGTTACTGTGAACTAGTTGCGTATATGAATTGAGACATCTTGGTTAATAGAAATCAACTTCTTATTCCATCTTATTTGCTTCTGATGCTGAAGTTTTCATGATTGAATGATTCACATGAATTGTTGTGGTGATATTATGATGTATGCTTGATTCTAATATTATTATGATGTTTCTTTAGTGTCCTTAAAATTTGAACTCAAGAAGATCTTGTGTTAGAGTTTTTCATCCTTAGGTTGTCTACAAAACTGATGTTTACAACAACCTCTACATTCCTCTCACTAAAGTCTTCCCTCTGTTCACATTTAGTCCCACTTACTGATTGAAGTTAGTCAAGACCTCGATTTCTCATGCATGTTAGCCCAGATTTCTGAGTTAGAAAATTATCATCTTGCGTCTTATCCATTTGATCCCTTAAAAACTCTTTTACATTTACATATAACCTGATGGGTACTGGGCTTGCCTTGCATGCAATTTGAAGGTGATTCTTAGTGCTAACACATCTTGGGTTGAGTGTCTGCTTGTTGATATCCTACTTTTTTTTTTTTTTTTATCTTTGATTGCATTTAGTATAATCTTTATATCAAGTTGTTGTTCATTCCTTGCATTTTCATTCTTTTATATTGAAAATCAAGGATGATTTTAGGGGCTAAATTTCGCTCATGGGCTAATTTTCCATGGTTTTTCCCAAAAAACGATTCACTATTCTAAAAATGATTTGCCCAAATTCTATATGATAAAATTATTTTACCTTAAAAATTGCCAAAATTTTATACAAACTATATAAAATCTTTAGAAAATTGAATATTTTTACAAGAATATTGCCAAACATTTTATAGTTGGCCTATGAAGGATTAGCAATATTCGCCAAGGATTCTACATTTAAAAATAAATTTCCATCCTTAAAATCATCCTTGTTGAAAATACAAAAATATTAAACATTTTGCATTGTTGGCATTTGGTCTTTTGGTTTCTTATCATTGATATTAGGACATGTACGAAAAGATTGAATTTTATTTTGAATTGCAGAATTAAATTGAAAATTGCATACTAAAAAGATTATCATTTATTGGGAATTGAAGTTACCACTTTGCATGTTATTTATATTCATTTATTTTACTTGATGAGTCATAAAATCATCAGTTTCACTACCACACCTTTGTGAGTAAGAACGACCACTAAAAGAAACACTGATAATTTAAAATTGATTAGAAACAATTTTATTTTCTAGGGTGCACAAACTATTTTATGATTTAGAGCCTTGGAATAGGACTTTGTGAGTAAACTTCTCCAAGGCTATTAAATAAGCATATGGTATAACTAAGGGAGTGGTGAAATCCATTGTATAATTGGTGACGTTAGGAGGCTTCGCTTACACCGGAGTTAAAAACAAGGTCACGTGAGGTTGGTTGAGGGGATATCCCCCCAATACCTTCTTAGCATCAAATGTATTTTTGGGGGTCTATTCGTATATGGGAATCTTGTTATTACCTTTATCTCTGTGAGAGGCAGTTCTTTCAAGGTTTCAGGCTTTGTTACCCTACCCATACAATATACCTAACTTATGACTATTCTCCTATGCATTGGTTATATCGTGGCTTCTTAGTTGCTTGAAATAGGTACCACATAGGTTACTTGCAAGGGTTATTCTGCAAGTATCCTGAGTTAGATAAGGGTCGGACAATACACAACCTTTATGGAGAATTACCTCTTTGGGGGCATATGACTTACTGTTTGTTAATCCCACGAGGGCCCTTATAATTGATTGTAATACCTCTGATATTTTTCAGGGAGTCTCAAGCCCCTCTTAGGTGAGGCATACCTACTTTAGGGAGGGAGGCCCCTTTCAGCCACTTTATCCTGTTTGTATGCATAGTGGAATTTTGTTTATTTTGGGTGTTCTCTTTGATTACTAGTTGGCCTTAGGGTTTGTTTTTATATCTCATGTCTTGATTCATTATGGAGCTAGACCAACTTCCCCGCAAGTCTCGTTGCTTGTTACGATTACCACCACATATTGAGTCTTTTCCTTCTAAAAGGCGTAAAGTTATCAAACGTGGTACGCACACCTCCACTTACCATACTTGTGATCATACAAGGATGAGTGCTGAATCGAGTCAAAAATATATTGGGAGCCCTTCGACTCCCATACCCACTATAGTTAGCGGTACTCCTTCGACACCTTCAACCACAATGGTTGTAGTGTCGTAGGTTCCTATAATCACTCATGTCCATCCTATAGTGAATGCTCAACCTATATCCATGAACCCTTTTGGGTCCCTTTGTCACTCGTCGGGATACAATATTCAGTCCATCCCTATGACCTCTATCCATTTCTCTTATGGTATGCCTAATTTCACATCACAATTTTCATCCTCCATCCCAACATCTAACCCAAATACTAGTATTGGACTTAGGGGCATGGATCCTCCACATACTCCATTTTCGTTTGGTGGTGCTCATATCCCACAAACGACTCCTAAAGTTAAGTCCTTCTTCCTTTTCACCCTGGATCTAATCCTTGTCCTAATGCTCCTGGATGGAGTGGCCAACCTGTTGGACAAGGTATTTCAAAAGTAGCATGGAGAAACCCCTACCTCATCTGTATCAATTCCAACCAACACATTTGGCATGACAAATCCACCTTTATCCTATGGATTCACACCCGAAGGAGGTCAATTTAATACCTTGGGAAACCCCCAAACTGGAGCCACTCTGGTTGGGGGAAATGTTTACAACCCTCATCATAACATTCCTACTAGAATTGTGCCCAAACAACCCCTCATGAATCAGTTTGGAGGAGGGTCTTACAATCTTGAATAAGGACATGGTGTATACCAGAACCCTGGATGGGCTGTGATTCCCCAACAAAAATATTTCTAGGGAGCTTGGGGCCAGATGTCACAACCCCGTCTCCCTTTTCTAGCCATGCTCAATATGCCAGACTTGTCTATATTAATGAATGACCCTGTGCATCATGATCTGACATGGCCCCCTGTCCCCACCAAGCTTCCTTTGGATAATCCCAAATTAGAAGGAAATACTGGTGAAGATCCTGGTGATCACATCACTAATTTTCATCTTTGGTGCTCTTACAACTCCCTTAATGATGATTCTATTAATTTAAGATTGTTTCAATACACCCTCACGCAGGTCTCCATGAAATGGTATATAGCTACCGGGTGGTACGTGAGCAACTTTTAATCATATGGTTTTAGTCTTCCTCAACCACTTCGAATTGTCATTTCGTTACAATGATGGCATAGAAATTTTGTCGGCATTCCATTAGGACAAAGCCACCCATATCTCGGATCACAACCTAGAGTGGGTTAGACAAAATAGGTTGATCAAGGCCTACATACCCCAGAATTCCTACTAGAGTTGTTCCTTAAGTTTATATAGCCTTATATTTCGAAGGATGTTTTTACATATGGGGTTACATCTGAGGAAGAAGTAATTTTTAAAGACCAACAATTATATATTATATATGATTTGTTTGGGATGTTATACAAGATTCTTCTAGATGCCCCAATGTCAAACTATGACCCTAGACAAAATCCCATGCCTCATGCTGATGGCATTGTAGGCTTTGTCAATGTGAAATGTGCAGACTTTGTGACAAGTTAGTTGAAAGAGTTATCTCTAAACCAGTCTATAGGAGGGCCATCTTCATCTGTTTCCTCCACTCCCACTCAGTCGACAAAAGTACATTCTATGTAGTCGTCAACCAACCAGAAGGGTAACCAACAACCAGGAGGGAATAAAAAGAAAGGACACATGGTAAAAAGCATAAGGGTGGGAAGAATAGTAATAAACCCAAGGACAATGGTAATAATGAGAAGTTGAATAATAATTTTGGTGAGGGAAAGAAAGAAAGGAGTAAGGTGAAGTTTCCGTACAATCTTTGTACACACTATCACCTTACCCACTTATGCCCCAAACTTGCCGAAGCTACGAGGACTTTATCCCTACTGTTCATTGTGATGAATAATCCTTTTCCACATAATCAACACATGGCCTCGACCTCCTTGAATGATAGAAATGCAACGAGTGGGAGTCAAAACCCACCAACGCAAGACAATGACCGTATATGCATCAATATGGTTAAATATGATGTTAATGTAGCCACTTGGTCTCGTGATTATAGTTCTTCACAGACTGTACCTGGTTTAGAGTCTCCCCCTCCTCCAGAGATGCCTTTACAGATTGAAAAACCAAATCCCCTACCTCGTATTTCGAAAGTATTACTCAAGCGCTCTACCCACAATCTTAATGCTAGAGCTACCTAGAATTAATCTATTGTTGAGGATCTAGGTCAAATGCCTTGTGCAATGTCATCTCTGAAGGTACTTCAGACGTTTCCTTCACATAGGAATGCCTTGTTATCTATGTTAGGAGCTATATATCCCTGTGGCTCTAAAGTTATCAAGTTTGACATCACATATGTGAAGCCTCACTTTCCTTACCATGTGGCATTCCAAATACACGTGGGTTACTCAAAGTATACAATTAAATGTATTGTTGTTGATGAGGGTGTTGCAACATGTGTGATGTCCCTGGTCTATTGGAAATCCCTCATCTTTTCATCCCTTTCTCAATATCTGACCATGTTGAATACTTTTTACAGTCATTCCTTCCACCGTCATGGTATTCTTCCTGCCTTTCTGGTCTAGTTAGGTGGGAATATGATAGAGGTGGATGTCGAGGTGGTCGATACGCCCCTTGACTAAAAATTGTTACTAGGATGCAATTGGACTTATGATATGAATGGAATCATATCATCCTTATTTCACACTCTTTTCTTTCCTTGCGATGGGAATATCATGAAAATTGACCAGTTGTCCTTTGTGTATGCTAGCCCCAATGCATTGCTTGGACCGTCGATCCCTGTGATAAAAAATTCTATGATTGCAACTGAGAATATTGGTGTCAGAATGTATTCATCCCTTATGGGTACCTTCAACTTCATGGAACTGGTTCATCATATATATTCCATGTCCAGTAGGTCTTGTTTGTCAATGAGTTTCATTCCTTTATGCACTTCATACTTTAACGATCCTTGGACCCTACCTTCCTCGACTGTGTCTTTTGAATTTCAATCACATACTCAAATTTCCATGCCACTATCGATAGTAGAGATAGTGTATGAGAATGTTCTTGACTCTTACATCGATCTGGATCCTGTTACCTTGCAAACGGATGAGGAGGATCCTATTCTCGAACTCGTGTGGGCCACTTCATCATCTTGTTCATGTGATTTACTTGATGATACTTTACTTTTGGATGAATCTATTGTAGAGGCCATGAATGGCTTCGACAGGCCATGGAATGATATGCACCTTTAGTCTTAATTTCTTCCAGAACTTGCTAGAATCGAACAAGATGATTTTAGATCTAACTTGAGTGAGATAGTCAGTCATGTCATAGTTCCACTTCATATGCATGGAATTTATTGATGCAGGAACATTGCCAACAACAAGCGAGCAGAGGACAAGGGCCAATGCATTTTGGAACATGATGAATTGTTTGAAATGTTTTGAAGGTTGATACATAAAACATAAATGAAACAATTAAGAAAGGACATACTTGTATATTGTAATCATACCTTGAGCGTCCTGCTCTCGTCTGAAGTACTAAGAGGCATTTATGCTAGTAAATGTAAGTAGGTAGCTTTGAATTCTTAGATTAGACAGTTTTAGGAGCCTGAGGGAAAATGGATATAGACACCCTCACTTGTATCATTGTAACATTAGCAGCATGATCAAGAGAGCATAGGAGAGAAGAAGCAAAGAACTGTGTAGGGTAAAACCCCATGTACAAAAGTTTTGGATTAATACAAAGATCTTTAGTTCAGACTCATGGTGTTCAATTGTTTTTTGTGTTTGTACATGCTGATTGATATATGTGTTTTACTCTCTGTTATGCATTTGATTTGATGTGTGAATGTATGATTTCATGTTAAATCTCTGAAATCTGAAGAGAGGGAGAGTAAAGAATGAGTTTCAATTGTTTCTCTATCTGAGCAAGAGTTTTCCTGAAAGGAGTGTAGTGAAATTGTCTACAAGGTGTGCATTGACGGAAGTCAGAGTTCATCTCTGCAAGCTTAGGTGGGATAAAATTGTTCTCATTCTCGCAGAAGTGAAAGTTAAGCATAGGAGTCATGCAAGGAGTGCGCAGGCCAAGTCAAGTCTCAGAGTTACAACCTGAGCGAAATTGTTGAAAGATTGTTGTCGTAGGGAGTGCACAGAGTTGAAGAGGTTCAAATACTTGGAAATATTTGAAGAATTGTCGCAAGGAGTACGCGCAGGAACTTTCCCCAAAGGACTTGAGGATTTTTCAATCAATCTCAGGAGGGATAGGATCTTTGAATCTATCGAAGAAAATCTCTAGAGGGATAGTGTCTTGAAGTGTCAGAAGGAGGCACAGTGACATTGTTTTACTGGTGGACAAGTTTCGTGAAGGCGTACTTGTTCATTTCGCAGGAGTGTTAAGGAGGAATTGGACAGTAGGAATTCTCCATGGATAATTCACGAAGTTTCAAGAACCGTCAGATCTTGTAGAGGATAAAGAAGGTTACAGTGAGTGTTTTTCTAAGTGCAAGCTCAGGAGAAATTTGGCTGTAGGATCTGAGCCAACATGGGTCATTGGATCACTCACGTAATCTCATTTCGGGACTTTGTGAGTTGGAGAATTGAAACCCTTGCATCAATATTCGTGAGGTCACGAGGTGCGAAGTTCCAAAATAGAGAAATAATTTGAGCCATCCGATTGGAAGGGCACGTGTCATAAGATCCTCTCTATCGGGGATTCAAACATCGGGGTTTAGAGAAGGAAGTCCTTCAACTTCGCGAGTGGAAAAGTCGTGAGAGAATTGCAACCGTCCATCGGAGGAGGACAGGTGGTAGAGATTAAGGGATCTCGAGAACTCAGAGGTTCGCAAGGTGAAAGCCCAAAGATTGGGTGCTCCAAGTCGCGAGTGGTGAAATCGCGAGGAGCTAGGACAACCGTAAGATCTGAGCAAACAGGGGCCATTGGATCACTCACGTAATCTCATTTCAGGGTTTCGTGGGTTGAAGAGCCGAAATCTTAGCATCAGGATTCGTGAAGTCGCGAAGTCCGAAAACTCCAAAAAGGTGGGAAGTTTCATGTGGGACCCACATTGACAACGTGTCGAAATTTCGACATTTCGGCATATCGATAGATAGGAAGTCGAGACTATTGTCCCAAAAGTCCCAAAGTCACGAGTAGTGAGAACGCAAGGAGAAAAGTCAACATCGCTTCTCGGGGTTTCGTGAAGGGAAGGTGCCAAGGTTGGACACTCGAACCCATGAAGCGGCGAATAGTGAAAGGTGCTAGTGCTTAGCCTAGCCGACAGTCATGTGAGGAAGGCACTGACAAAGAAAGATCCATACTCGTATCGAAATTTCGGGTATCGTGAGATTTAAAAGGAAGAGTCAGGAGCCTCGACTCACAAACTCGCGAGATTGCAAGTTGCGAAAAGGACCTCGGGTTAGGCCCTTAGTCATAGCGTTGTGGTCTCTTGGGAGAAAGGAGTTTGTGCCTAGTGCGGTTCACACAGGGGAGCTTCCCGAGGAACCTGTGGATCGATTTGAAGGGAGATTCTAGCAAGGAATCCGAAAGAGTTGATCGGGCTCTAAGGGGTTAAAGAATGATCCTGTGAGAGGATCTCGGTCCAAGGGCCGATAGGTCTACATCAGTTCGTATCAGAGCTTGAATCTGTTTGTATACTTCAGACAGGGAAAGAGAGAAAGAAATAATCTCAGCCATGGTTCCGAGAATAAGAGACAGACAAACACCCGATCCGCTAGAGGATGGGGAGATGTCAAGAGAAAGGGGTAGGTAGGTGAAAAATCCAGCCATGGAAAGAGAGATGCATAACCTACGCACCAGAGTTGTGGACATGGAAATAAAATAGAGGTGCACATCTGATGTCGGAGATGTCAGTGAATATGAAGCTGGACATGAAGGAGAAGAAGTTGCAAGAAAAGATGCAGCAAATGAACACCTGATTAGGGTTGTTGTAAGAATGGGTGTTAGGGAAGAAATGGACATTCCAGTATATAAAGGAAACTTGGATGCTGAAGAGCTTCTAGACTGGATTAGAGCTCTGGACACATATTTTGACTATGAAGATGTCGAGGAAGACAAGAAAGTCAAACATGCTGTCACAAGACTTAAAGGACATGCAACATTGTGGTGGGATGAGCTACAAGCTGACAGACGCTGCAAAGGCAAGCAGAAAATAAAGAGATGGGATAGGATGATCATGAAGATGAAGGAAAAATTCATCCCCAGGGATTACCAGATTACTCTCTTTTGAAGAATGCAAAATTTGAGATAGAAGCTGATGACAGTGAAGGAGTACACTGAAGAATTCTACAGGCTGAACATCAAAGCAGGTCATCAAAAAAGCGACGATGAAAAAGTTGCTAGGTATATGAATGGTATAAGATACGACATTCAGGATGAGATGAGCATGATGACCATCTGAACAGTGGAAGATTCTTAGCAGATGGATCTAAAAGTTGAAGAGAAGTTGATCTGAAAACAAGGTCAAAGAGGTCGAGGCAGAAGTCAGCCCAGAGGCAAATCAGTTTTCCAGGATAGAAATCAGAAACCCAAGGAAGAGTGGAAGAAACCTCAGACTCAAAATGAGAAAGGTGGAAGCTCACAGAGAGGGAAACATACTGAATAGAGAGGTCAGTATGTTGATGGAAACATTTTTCCTCATACCAGAGGTAGAGGAAGAGGAAGAGGAGGAGTGGTGAAATGCTTCCCATGTGGAAAGGTCGGACATAAATCTTATGAGTTTCCAGAAAAAAAGAAAGAAGGTGGTGAGACTCACATTGCCGAAGCACAGAGGCAAAATGTTGAGGCAGAGGATGTTGAAGGCAGAAGATTGTTGATAATGTGAAAAGTTATCTTAACTCCAGAGAAGGAGGTGGAGAGTTCGGTCCAAAGGAACAAACTTTTTTGGACCACTTGCAAGACTAACGACTAGGCATGCAAAGTCATCGTGGATAGTGGTAGCACAGATAATCTCGTTTCTACAGAGATGGTAGAAAAGTTGGAGCTGGAGACTATTGAACATCCGAGCCCATATAGAGTTTCATGGATACAAAAAGGACAACAGGTAAATGTCACTAAACAATGTTTAGTTGAGTTTAAAATAGGAGGGTATAAAGATGAAATACTCTGTGATGTTATTCCCATGGATGTTTGTCATCTATTGCTGGGTAGACCGTGGAAATATGACAAAAACGTGATTCATGATGGGAGGAAGAACACATACACCCTAGAGAAGAATGGCAGAACTCACATGTTGCTTCCAATCAAAGATAAGGAGGTGAAACCTGAAGTAAGCAACACTGTACTTCTCATTAGTGGGAATGAACTTCTTACAGAGGTTAAAAAGAATGAGGAACCATAATTCATTGTGGTCAGGAAGCCTAAAATTGTTTTAACTAGTACAAGGGTAGATGATTTATCGGAAGAGGTTCAGAAACTATTGGAAGAGTTTGTTGAAATAGTAGTGGACGAACTACCTCGTTCATTTCCACCGATTAGAAGTGTGAATCATCGTCTTGATATCATACCTGGAGAGAGTTTACCAAACAAAGCAACATACAGATTGACGCCGCAGGACAATGAAGAGGTCAAGAGATAGGTCTAGGATTTAATGGACAAAGGGTTGGTTAGAGAAAGCTTGAGTCTGTGTGTTGTTCCGACAGTGCTCAGTCTGAAGAAAGATGGAGGCTGGAGGATGTGTACTGACTCGAGGGAAATCAACAAGATAACCATCAGGTATAGATTCCCATTGCCAAGAATGGATGATTTTATGGATTGCTTGAGTGGGGCCAAATTTTTTTCGAAGATTGATTTGAAAAGTGGATATCACCAGATTCATATGAGAGAAGGTGATGAATGGAAGATATCCTTCAAGACTAACGAAGGGTTGTATGAATGGCTTGTCATGCCATTTTTCTTAACAAATGTGCCAAGTACCTTCATGAGGTTGATGAATGAAGTTCTGAAGGATTCCATCTGAAAATTTGTCATTGTGTATCTTGATGACATACTGATTTTTCAGTAAAACAGAGGCAGAGCATATGGAACATTTGGCTATAGTGATGAAGAGGCTACAACAAGAGAAGTTGTTGATAAATATGAAGAAATCCTCATTCATGAAGATAGAGCTCATTTATTTGGGGTTTGTTATTTTTGTAGATAAGTTGAGGATGGATCCAAATAAAGTGGAAGTGATTAAGAATTGGCCATCACCAAAGAGTATATTTGAGGTGAGAAGTTTTCATGGATTGTATAGTTTCTACCGGAAGTTCATCGGGAATTTTAGTGGAATTAGTGCACCAATGATGGACACAGTGAAGAAGAGACACAAGTATTTTCACTGGATAGAAGAGGCTGAGAAAAATTTTAATTTTTTAAAGAAGAAAATCACGGAACAACCAATTTTGGTGTTTCCATATTTTAAGAAGACATTTCAAGTAAAATGTGATGCAAGTGGATTTGCAATAGGGGCAGTCTTGAGCCAAGAAGACAGGCTGATAGCATACTTCAGCAAGAAGTTGAATGAAGCGAAAGTGAAATACTCCACATATGACAAGGAGTTCTATGCTATTATTCAGGCATTGAAGAAGTGGAGACACTACTTGATTCCTAAGGAGTTTGTCTTATACAGTGACAATCATGCTTTGCAATTTGTGAATCAACAAGAGAAGTTGAATCAAATACATGTAAAATGGGTTGAATACATGTAGAACTTTACTTTTGTAACTAAGCATATTTTTGGAACTACTAACAAAGTTGTTGATGCTTTGTGCAGGAAATGTTTGCTGCTACAGGATTTCAGAGTCAAAACACTGGGTTTTGATGACCTTAGGGACATGTACAGAGATGATCCATATTTTAAGGAGGTGTATGAAGCAGCTGAGAATCCAATTCTCAGGGATAGAAGACAATGGACATAATACATGATTTAGGAAGGATTACTGTTTAAGGGTAATCAACTTTGTATTCCAAAATGCTCCATGAGGGAAAATTTTTTGTAGGAGAAACACAGTGGAGGATTGGCCAGACATTTTGGCCATGACAAGATGTTCTCAAAGTTAAACGAGTCATATTTTTGACAAGGAATGAGAGAAGATGTCAAAATATTCATGGATAGATGTATAATTTGTCAACATTCAAAAGGGAAGAGGCAGAATGCGGGTTTATATCAACCATTACCCATACTTGAGAGGCCATGGGATGCAGTAAGCATGGACATCATATTGGGGCTGCCAAGAACACAAAGGGGATTCTACTCAATCTTTGTAGTGGTGGATAGACTTTCTAAAATGACACACTTTATACCATGTCAGAAAACCAATGACACAACTCACATTGCGAATTTGTTTTTCAAAGAAGTCATTCGACTTCACGGCTTACCAAGGAGCATAGTTTTGGATCGAGACACCAAGTTCATGGGACACTTTTGGAGAACCTTATGGAAAAATCTGGGAATAAACTTATCGTTCAGTTCATCCTATCATCCTCAGACGGATGGATAGACAGAAGTTGTGAACAAAAGTTTGGGAGACTTGCTGAGGATATTGGTGATAGAACACCATAGTCAGTGGGACAATATTTTTCCATAGGAGGAATTTTCATATAACGACTCACTAAATAGAAGCACAGGGCGGAATCCATTTCAAATTGTTTGTTCCATGCAACCAAGAGGAGTTTCAGAATTGAGAGATTCAGAACAAAATGCAACTAGGAGTGCTAGTGTAGAGGATTTCACAGAAGCAATGAAGGAACTTCACAGAGAGGTGAAGGAGCGATTACAGAACTCGAGCCAAGAGTATAAGTTCTGAGTAGATCAACACAGGAGACAACTTCAATTTGAGGTTGGTGATTTGATTCTGGCACATTTGAGAAATGAAAGATTCCCGAAGGGGACATATAACAAACTGAAGATGAAGAAGATCGGACCATGTAAGGTCTTGAAGAAATTTGGGGCAAATGCTTATGAGATTGAATTACCCAATGGGATTAGAATTTCTCTAATATTCAATGTCTCAGATTGGTACCCATATAAATTTGAGGAAGCAGGAACAAGTGATGAACAACCAGAGGTCCAATGGACTAAACAAATGTCAGTTGCAGAGAAACCACAGATGGAAATCATACTGGACAAAAGAGTTAGTAAGAGAACTAGAAGAAGGGAATATTTTGAATACTTGGTCATGTGGAAGGGGCATCCAATTGAAGATTCCAGCTGGGAGAATGAAGCATAGATCTAGAGGCATGGACGGACCATGCGAGAGCTCATGGACAGGAGCCCATGAAAATTTTCAAGCGAGGGAGTATGATGCAGGAGCATGTTGGATCATGTTGTCATTGATGCCAATGGTTTGATTGATTGATGTCAAGTGATTGATTGATGTCAAAGGATTTATTGATTGATGATTGATGTAATATAATATGTATTGTCC
>JZKD02S2300661.1:2145510-2160957 GCA_000966675.3 Picea glauca | reverse complement strand
TCTTCAAGACATATAAGAAAAAGCATTCCGTGGTTTTCTCCCGATTTGGGTTTCCACGTAAAACACTGGTGTACTGTGTATGTGTATGATTGTTCATTTATTCATTGCTTATTTAGTCTGCAGTTATTGGATAATAATGATTCATTGATATAACACTTGGATTATATGGTTAAATTGCTCTATTACTGATTCACCCCCCCTCTCAGTAATCCAACAGAGCATCGCCAACAACAAGCGAGTGGAGGACAAGCGCCAATGCATTTTGGCACATGATGAATTGTTTGAAATGCTTTGAAGGTTGATATGCCAAACATAAATGAAACAATTAAAAAAGGGTGTACTTGTAGATTGTAATCAGACCTTAAGCATCCCGCTCTCGTCTGAAGGACTAAGAGGCATTTATGCTAGTAAATGTAAGTAGGTAGATTTGAATTCTTAGATTAGACAGTTTTAGGAGCCGGAGGGAAAACGGATATAGACACCCTCACTTGTATCATTGTAACATTAGCAACATGATCAAGAGAGCATAGGAGAGCAGAAGCATAGAACTGTGTAGAGTAAAACCCCATGTACATAATTTTTGGATTAATACAAAGATCTTTAGTTCAGACTCATGATGTTCAATTTCTTTCTATGTTTGTACATGCTGATTGATATATGCATGTTACTCTCTGTTATGCATTTGATTTTATGTGTGAATGTATGATTTCATGTTAAATGTATGAAATCTAAAGAGAGGGAGAGTAAAAAATGAGTTTCAATTGTTTTTCTGTTTGAGCAAGAGTTTTTCTGCAAGGAGTTCAGTGAAATTGTCTGCAAGGTGTGCGTTGACAGAAGTCAGAGTTCATCTCTGCAAGCTCAAGAGGGATAACATTGTTCTCATTCTCGCATAAGTGAAAGTTAAGAACAAGAGCCGTGCAAGGAGTGTGCAGGCCGAGTGAAGTCTCAGAGTTACAACCTGAGCGAAATTGTTGAAAGATTGTTGTCGCAGAGAGTGCGCAAAGTCAAAGAGGTTCAAATACTTAGAAGTATTTGAAGAATTTCTGCAAGGAGTGCGCATAGGAAATTTCCGCAAAGGACTTGAGGATTTTTCAATCAATCTTAGGAGGGATAGGATCTTTGAAGTTGTCGAAGAAAATCTCTAGAGGGATAGTGCCTTGAAGTGTTGGATGGAGGCGCAGTGACATTGTTTTACTGGTGGACAAGTTTCGTGAAGGCGTACTTGTTCATTTTGCAGGAGTGTTAAGGAGGAATTGGACGGTCATAATTCTATGTGGAGAATTCACAAAGTTATGAGAACCGTCAGATCTTGCAGAGGAGAAAGAATGTTATGGTGAGTGTTTTTCTAAGTGCAAGCTTAGGAGAAATCGGGTTGTAGGATCTGAGCCAACAGGGGCCATTGGATCACTTGCATAATCTCATTCTGGGACTTCGCGAGTTGGAGAATTGAAACCCTTGCATCAAGATTCGTGAGGTCGCAAGGTGAAAAGTTTTGAAATAGTGAAAGAATCCGAGCCATCTGATTAGAAGGGCACATGTCACGAGATCTTATCTATCGGGGATTTGGACATCGGGGTTTAGAGAATGAATTCCTTTAACTTCGCGAGTGGTGAAGTCGCGAGAAAATTGCAACCATCCATCAGAGGAGGACAGGTGGTAGAGATCAAGGGATCTCACGAACTCGGAGGTTTGCAAGGTGAAAGCCCAAAGATTGGGTGCTCCAAGTTGCGAGTGGTGAAATCGTGAGGAGCTAGGACATCTATAAGATCTGAGCAAACAAGGGCCATTGGATCACTCACGTAATCTCATTTTGGGGTATCGTGGGTTGAAAAGCCGAAAGCTTAGCATCAGGATTCGTGAAGTTGCGAAGTCCAAAAACTCAAAAAAGGTGGGAAGTTTTGTGTGGGACCCGCGTTGATGATGTGTAGGAATTTCGACATTTCAGCATGTCCCAATGTTGCGAGTAGCGAGAACGCGAGGAGAAAATTCAACATCACTTCTCGGGGTTTCGTCAAGGGAAGGTGCCAAGGTTGGACATTCAAACCCGCGAAGTGGTGAATAGTGAAAGGTGCTAGCACTTAGCCTAGCCAGTGGTCATGTGAGGAAGGCACTGACAGAGGAAGAGCCATACCCGTATCGACATTTCGGGTATCGCGAGATTTAAAAGGAAGAGTCGGGAGCCTCGACTCACAAACTCGTGAGATTGCAAGTTGCAAAAAGGACCTTTGGTTAGGCCCTTGGTCATAGCACTGTGGTCGCTTGGGATAAAGGAGCTCGTGCCTAGTGCAGTTCGCACAGGGGAGCTTCCCGGAGAACCTGTGGATTGATTTGAAGGGAGATTCCAGCAGGGAATTCGAAAGAGTCGATCTAGCTCAAAGGGGTTAAGGAATGATCCTGTGAGCGGATCTCAGTCCGAGGGCCAACAGGTCTGCATTATTTATGCTGAAGGAAACATGGAGAGTATCTCTCCCACCATAATGATAGATATCTCTCATATTCATGGCAAGGTTTAAAATGTATACATCAGGGCAGATTGTTCACCGAAAGAAATTATGATATACACCTAGCTCTTCAAAGAATTCCACAATGTATTTGCTTGGTCATATGAAGAGATTCTAGGAATTGACCCTCGAATTCTCGAACATGATATTAAAACCTACTCGGATGCTAAGACTGTTCAAAAATGACTTAGATCTATCAATCCTAGGAAGGCCCCTACTATTAAGGTGGAGGTAGAAAAATTGCTTAACGCTGGCTTTATCTACCCGGTTCCCTTCACTGAATGGTTATCCAATCTCGTTGTTGTGAGTAAAAATAAATGAACCATCTACGTATGCATATATTTTTGTGACATTAATAAGGCCTGTCCCAAAGACATCTTCCTAACACCCTTCATTGATCAGATTCTATATGAATGTGCAGAAAGCAAAAAATTTTCTTTTATGGATGGATTTTCAGGGTATAAGAAAATTCATATTAAGCCCGAGGACCAACATAAGACATCGTTTATTTTTCCTTGGGGTACATTTTCATACCGTAAAATTCCTTTCAGTCTTAAGAACATGGGAGAAAACTTCCAATGAGCTACGACCTTCGCATTTCATGATATCAAGCATATAGTCGAAGCCTATCTTGACGATCTCGTTGCTCACTCTCATAAGAGAGTGGATCACCCTAAACACCTTCGGCTAGTTTTTGAAAGATTTCACCATTATTGCATCCATTTGAACCCTCATAAATGCATCTTTTGTGTTAGGTCAGGTTGAATTCTAGGATTTTTAGTCACTGAGATTAGGATCATGCTAGATCTGTTAAAGGTTGAGGAAATACTTCGATTTCATCCCCTGCGCATTGTTCATCAACTTCAAGGTTTACTGGGGAAAGCTAACTTTTTACGATGGTTTATAGTGAACTATGCCAATATTACTAAGGGTTTCATGTGTCTCTTAAATAAGGAAACTCATTTTATCTGGGATAATTGAGCCCAAGAATCCTTCAATGCTTTGAAGAAAACCTCGGTATCGTCGCCTCTGTTGAATTATCCAAAATATGATAGAGATTACTTGCTTTATGTCGCCATGTCAGAAGAGACTATTGGTATGGTGTTGGCTGAGGAGGATGATGAGCTCCGTGAGAATTTCATTTACTATCTTAGTTGAAACTTATTCGGCCTTGAACTCAAATATTCTCATGTTGAAAAGATAGCTTTGGATGTCGTTCACACAGTTCAATGATTACGACACTATATATTTATTTGAAAAAATATTATGGTTTCCGATGTCAATCCATTTCAATATCTTCTTACTAGGTGTATCATAGGGGGGGAATACAATAAATGGATTGTCATTTTACAATAATTTGATCTTGACTTCACTTTTGCGAAATCCAAGAAATCACTAGTTTTTGTAGAGTTATTATCCGACTTCCCTCGGTTAGATGAGGATGTTATTCATGTCGATTCATTTGTGGAGGAAAACATTTTTATTTTCTCTTCATCAGACCCCTGGTATGGATATATTGTTGTCTATCTTTAAACTTTGAAGTTCCCTCAGCATCTCTCGAGAGATGACCGATGGTGTATATGATACCAAGCTAAGAACTACCTTATCGTCAGTGATATTGTGTATCTCCAAGGATTATATAGTATCTTGTGTCATTGTTTGGTTCATGAAGAAGATGAGTCTATTATACACGTATGCCACATTGGGGCTTGCAGTGGTCATCTATTTGGGCTTGTGACAACCCATAAAATTTTGTGAGATGGTTATTTTTGGCCATCTATTTTTAAAGATTGTGTCAAAGTGGTTAAGAAGTGTCACCCCTACCAGATGTTCACTCAAAAAATGATCTCTCATCCATCCCCTCTCCATCCATTCGTTACCATGAGTCCCTTCACCAAGTGGGGGGTGGATTTTGTGAATTGCAACCCAACTTCGGTTGGGGGGCATCAACACATTATCGTGGCCATAGATTACTTTACTAAGTGTACTGAGGACATCCTTACAATTAAATCCTATGGTAATATTGCTTCTTTCTTCATGTTCAATCAAATTATATCTAGGTTCGAAACCCCGAGTGATATTGTCATTGATCATGGAAGTCACTTTCAGAATTAAATGATGAAATAATTATCATAAAAACCAGATTTTATACATGGTCATTCTTCCCCTTACTACCCCCAAGAAAATATACAAGTAGAGGTCGTGAACAAGTCTCTCAAGACCATTTTTTATAAAATTGTGAGACAGAGAAAATATGAATGGCATATCATGCTTTATCCAACACTTTGGGCTTATCGAACCTTAGTTAAGACTTCCACCGACATTTCTACTTTCCAGTTAGTGCACAGTGTGGATTTGATTCTACCTATTGAATGCAAAATCCCTTCTCTTATATTGCAATTTTCACTCCTACCTGACACTTCTGATCTCAAATAATGCCTCATAAACCTAGAGAGTCTAGATGAGTAGCGTCGAGATGCCTCCATGGATATTGAAGCAAATAGAATATGTGTCAAGGTCCAATATGATAATTCTATCTAGCCTCGGCAATACATTGAGGGTTACTTTCTCCTTATGTATGACCAATCCAAATAAACACTTGGGGAAGGAAATTTCAAACCCATGTGGCACTGTCCCTATATTGTGTGACATGTCTTAGAAAACAAAGACTGTGAATTAGAATATTATGAAGGGAACATGTTGGATGAGCCCACGAATGGGCTCTATTTGAAAATATATTACACTTGATCCCCAATATGGGGTGTAACTCTTTGTATACTAATGTATTTTAATGTATATATCTTTTCCCTCTTTTTTATCTTGAGCTTTCTTATCGCGTTTTCCCTTGGTTAGAAGATGTCAACAAATTCTTTGTTCTACTTAGGATTCGTAGATGGGGCTAGTCGTCATACAAGAAAATTGGCTTCCACCGCTTGGGTTGTGTACTCACCCAAGGGTTGTTGGTGTCTTCAGGTGGTGTTTTCCTAGGGACATCCATGAATAATGTGGTCGAATATAGTGTCATTATATAACTTTTGTGAGATGCCATTTCACATGGTCTTCACTCTTTAAAATTTCACCTGGACTCCCAGTTAGTAGTATGTCAGTTGAATGACAGTTACCATGTGCGTGACCCTACTCTACTCCGATGATTATTACGAGTACGACTTTTGGAATGCCATTTTTATTTTATTACTTATCATCACATACCTAGAAGTTCTAATTATGTATTTGATGCATATGCTAATTTTGTTTTAGATTGGCATTTTTGACATAACTAAAGCAAAGTAAACACATTCATCAATGTACACATTGTAATATAAGTAAATCTAAAGATCAATGTTTTTATATATTTCATCTCTCCAAAAACATATGATGTTATAGTAAAAAATTGGGGTTGACACCCTCAAAATACATATATGGTCGATCATTCAATAATCACGAAATCTACGCATGTGGTGTTGGATGTGTGTCACGATAGCATACTATGGAATTTATGATATGTTGAAAGAGTCATAACCAAGCATGAGCCACACCTACAACATACCGTTGCATCGCCTCCGACAGATCCTCTACCTGAACCATGGGAATCCTCTGTGTCAAACACGATAGGTTTCCTTGCACGTTTTGAAGCACTCTATCTGCATCCCCTCCTATTGGCGCATCCCCCCAGTGAGGTCGTCAGTGTTGTGGAAGTTCATCCGAATGTCGTGGACCCACGTATGCGTCACATACATTTTTAGTTAGTACTTGACATCATCCAAAATTATTTTTGTTTTCTTATACAAAAATACAAAAAAAATAAAATATTCAAAAAAATTGGCATACCTATGTCTCTGTAGGCATAACATGGTGGTAACGACATGTCCAATTTCTTCTGAATTCAATCCCTACATAAGGGTAATCCTTCAGAGCCATCACTTTTTGACTCCACCAGAAGAAAAACTCGTCATTGTAGGGTGTTGGCACCCTACCACCTCCCTTTTTCCTCATCACCTTTGTCCACCATGCCATGGATGGATCATGAGGTCCATGCAGAACAATATCAAATCTAGGGCCCAAGCTTGGAGCCCGATCGAAGAAAAAACTACATAGGATATATGTGAACCCAAATTTCTTCTTTCTACCCAATTTGTATTATGTCAGTTGGCTCTTCATGTTGGTCAGTAGTGAGGTGCACCAGTCATAAATCATGGGTCATAAGAACTCCACTGAATAGAAAATAAGTGGCCTCGATGCTTGGTGAAAAGAGGTCGACCTTGTGTTTTGTGTTAACACTAGGACAACAATATTGAGACTCAGATTGTTGATCTCTATGATCGGGAGTTGGATGCCTACCTTCTCGGTCCCTACAATGCAATGAGTGGCTATGTAATCCTTTATGTTCATGCCACTCCCAGCTCCCTGGGCTTTGAGTTTTACCACCTCACCTCGACATGACAATCATTTCAATAAGTATATGTCCTTAAATTCAATCCTCAATGGTTGTCCATAAATTCTCAAGGTCTCAGTATCTAGATCCAAGTAGTTTACTAGAAACTGAAGCAGTCTCACTTGAGCCCTCATACCTTTGAGATCCCAAAAATTGTATAGCCCACATCTTTTTAATGCCATCTAGGCCCCTGCATCTCTATCCAATACAACATACACCTTCATGCTCTCTTCCTCTCTACTCTAGCACCATCCCGCAAGATTCAAACCATTTTTTGAGTTAGTTGTTGGACATATTGTCAATGATATGTTGTCATTGATGTCAGTAGTCTATGTCACTGTGATGTGATTATAAGTTTTTATGATGAATTGTCATTGTTGATTTATTATTGATGAAATTTTCATTGATTCCAACAATATAACAGTTAGCAGAAAATGCCAAAAAAGTATGCAGAGAATGAAAATATCACACAATATGCAGAGATCAAAGCTCAGAAGGAAAAGCACATTGAAAGTATGCAAATAATGAAAATGTCAGACAATATGAAGAGATCAAAACTCATAAGGAAAAGTGCATTGAAGAAACACGATCAGATCAAGTCCTGATCATTGGATTCACAAGCACCATATTAAGGGTAGGGATTGATTGCAGAGTGTGAAGGGAGAATTAAACAATGTGTTGTTTCCAATCCCACAATTAATCTATATTCGTTAGATCTCATCAACTCAAATATCAACGACTATGGTTGATCCAACAAACGATCATATTAAGTCATGATTGTTAGATACATAAGCACCAGATCAAGGGCAATGATTGATTGTGGAGTGCAAAGGGAGAATTAAGCTATACATTATTTCCAATCCCACAATTATTCTAGATCATCAAATCTGATCGATTGAAAGATCAATGACTATGGTTGAATCACCAAGAATCACACAACTTCAATTGTCGATTTTGGGTGACGAATTAAACCACTCACAAGTTATGGTTCCACAATCCACATCGATCGTTAGATCAAGTTAAGTGGAAGGATAGGATAAGTAAATATGAATACCATTTGATACAAAGTCTCGAAGTAAATCAGGACCATCTGATCTATTCATAGCACACCAAGGTAGCAGTTGTCAACTTCAGAGTTGACCACTTCAGAAGAAAAGGGTTGAGAACAAGTAATATCAGCTGAATGTCGAAGTATTGAAGAAAACGTGAACCATATGATATAAATAAAACTTTGGGAGATATCAAGACCATCAGATCATGTTTAGTAGAAGGACGAAGTAAGCCACCAATGTCCCAAAATAGACGTAAGTCCTTTGATCTGAGGAAAACTTCAGAAGATATCCTGACCATCATATTGAGGAAAGTATAAGGATAGGATAAGAAAGGCCAAAGGATTGAAATCCCTAATAGCCAAACTCTCGACGGTTGTTGGATCGTGTTAAGACTTTTCAGGTTAAATAATGACCATTGGGTGAAGTCAAGTTACTCAAGGTTTACACTTCAGGGAATCTCGCTTCAGGAGAACTGGGAAGTGGAGAAATCAAATTACCCAAAGTCTCAAAATATGAAGTTCTGAGGTCATGAGGATAAGACACGTAACACTCACATTGATATCCCACATCATCAACAGAGACATCAGCAAGGACACGTGGTGTAATCAGATGATGAGAAGTTTCAAGGTCCCATAGGTACTTTAAGCATACGTAAGTTTCAAATCTATGTGACACGTGGTAGCCACTCAAGAAGTGGCATGTCAACAAGTGACGTAAAAAATTTACGTCACTTCGGGAGTTTCACCACTAGCAAATGACCTAAGTCCCGAAATCCCGAAGTTTGAAGTCCCGAAGTGGACATGAGTCGTCTGATATGAAGAACACTTTGGGAGCATTCTCAACCATTGAATATTATGGACACGTGTTTGTTATTCAGGAGATTTGTAAAGAGGTTGGAAGTTGTGAATGACGAAAGTACCGAATTACCAACAATCATCCATCTCATCAATAGATTAAAATGTGACCTTTTATTATGATAAGTGATCAAGCACTCACTTGGCCTAGCACCTGGTCACCACCTGCGGTTTTATGGAATAAAGAAACAAAGGGAAAAAGTAGAGGCATTGCTTAAATTAATAATCCCGTGGTTTTGCTCATATGGTCATATGTAAATGATTTGAAGGAAGTGCCTCATAAAGATTTAATTCGACAAAGAGTTAACACTAGAATAATACAAAGAATTGATAAAAGATCAAAATATGATATGTTGGTGAACTGAGAAAACAACAAAAGCATGAGTACGATATAATGATTCGATCCATGTTTGTGATCAATTCGTGAAGAAAAAATAAACGACACATAGTCATGATTAAAAGAGAGTTAATTCATGAGAATTATGAACAAAGGATAAAAGGAAAAATGATATTAATTAAAGATTAATATTATCATTTAAATGAAAAGGTACAATGGTTCAAATATCAAAAGACAAAATGATTCAAATTCTTACCTGTTGAAAGAGTATATAAACAAGAAGGAATGGTGAGAATATGTGTAGTTGTATTTGTTGAAGTATATATATTTATATATAATGTATTGAATGATAGTTCATTCTATCAGGTTGGTGCATGTTTGCAAGCTGTGTCTTGTATGAGGCTTGGATTCCTCACATCTCAGTTGGATATGAGATCAACAAGATGGGAACTGTTATGAGGGTTGGATTCATCATTTCTCAGTTGGATCTGAGAACTACAAGTTGGGTCTTGTAATAGAGACTCGGGTTTCTCATAATTGTTTGAAGATGTAATTCAAAGATTGATCTTATGTATCCATTCATGTTAAACAAATAAATAAAGTATTCATTATTTAATATATTGATTGATAAAAAGAATTAAATATATGTTGTTCAGTTAATTTATGAAAAGTGGAAAATTGTCCAAATTTTTGTGACACTTATTCACACCCCCCCTCTCGGTGTCAAGTATCCATTTCAACATTAGTAACATTTTAAAAATCTTATCCACAGACATGTACGTGAGATACAGTTTACAAAGTTGCACATATGGATGTTTATACGTCGGTTGTTTCGTAAAAAATCATGTATAGGTATGTGTATACGCAACCCAATGATCTATAGCCCACATATACAATAATTTCTAAGTTGTGCCTTAAAATGATAAAAAAAAGAGACATAATTGAAAATTTTAATCCACTAGAAATAAAGAGAGGAGAAATATGAAGTACCTGGTACAGATGGTTGTCGATTCCATCACTCATAGCTCTCGCAATCAGAGGTTGAAATTCAGAGGAAATGTGGTCCAAAATTCACTATTTGGGTAAAAAATACAAATGGTATAGTAAAATTTGTTTTTTCTACTATTTATAGAAAACTTTTACCCACTTTGCATAGTTTTTTCTAATATTTTGGCCTGATGGACTAATACGGTGGTGGATGGAGTTGGTGTTATTGGACAAATCCGTAAGTGCAGACACAAACTGATCTCCCTAGATCCACCTAGATCTAGAACAAAGAAAGACAGAACATGACTCTTTCCCTAAATTCTAACCATTGAATTAAATAGGAGGAGAGAACAAATAACATACCTTATTGTCGCTTCCTATGGTCTTTGTTGCTCCCGCTTCACTCCAGTGCTCTCGTGCAGCCAAGACCAAGACAATACAAACCAACCAAAGTGAAGAAAGCACAATCTATTCAATAGTCAATCTATGTATATGATCAAGGAGTTATACAATAAAGTGGAATTAGTTGTATGGGAAAGAATCATATTACTGTATCATATTAAATGTGAAAGAGAGATTACAACCATTGTCTTGATGTCGTAAGGTCTCTTCCAACTGTCCTTCATTCCCCACACACTTTGACTCCAAGAATTCTGAGAGCATAGATTTGATGATATTCACAATCTATCTTGATAAAGCAAATCTCAAAGCCACTCTAACCAAGCCAAAGCTAACAAGCTCAAGAACAAACAAATCTAACTTTCTTCATGAGAACTCCTCTCCTTTTATAAGTTGAAGAGGATAAGGTGAGGAGGTTAGGATGATCCCACTAAATCTTGAAAGCGAGTAATATCCAAACCATTCATATGCCACCTCACCATAGAAGTTTCTCCTTCTAGAAGATTCAAGAAAACACTCATTTTTCCCACGTGTAGGCATTCTCGCACCCTAGATATAGAGCAACCTTCGAACATCTTGCACCCTAGTTGTAGTGCAACCTATGAGAATGGTTCATTCTTGCACCCTGCCTATATAGCAACCTATGAACTTCCTTTTTTATAAGGTTTTTACATAGGAAAATGCAACTTGTTTTCTCAGGAAAAGTTCTTCTCCCTTCTCTCTTTAGGAACTCAGGCCACTGACCCCTCTGAAGGCAACAGATAGGTTTACATCATTAACGATCATAGGAATGATGAAAATAATGTGTAATAGCTGGTTTTGGTGGTTGTATCCAGGGATTCTTGTGGTTTTTAGTGCCATCTCACTCATTCGTAACTTTGGACAGGTATTTCCATCAACCAACATATAGGATAGGTCATCAATCCATTATGCACATTTTCATCATCATATGACTGCAGCTCATATGCCTTAGGGAAGAGCCCATTTCGTAGAGATACAGAACCTTCTTTCTGCAACTAGAAGTGTCGTTATTAAATGGTAGAGACTTATCAAACATGGGTACCCCAGTTATATCCTCTGTGCCATTCGGTGCCCATGAAGGGATTTGTGTCCATAGGACCGAGAGTCTCTTATAGTTAATACATGAATTTATAGTTGAACCTCATTTCTTACTCATAAGAATGGTTACCTATACCTAGCAGTACTCCCAATGAGTCTGGTTTAAGATTTTTTTCGACTCTCTCAAAAAGCGAAAAGATTGTCGAGTGAACTTGTCTCTTTCACACTCGTAAATTGGATTTGAAAGGACATCTATATGGTGTAAGTTTACCTCTTTTTCAAACTGAGTAGAATAAATTCATGAAAAAGGAAATTTTTGGCGTTAAGTTGTAATTGTATCTCATTCTCTTGCTTGCAGTATTGATCCTACTGCCAGTTCTCTCTTTCTCATTATAAGCCTATCACCTCAAAAATTTTCATAATCATCCAAGAAGAGCCTTGTTTATATCCTTTACAACTTGACACCCTATACCTAAGAGGAAACATTCCCCCAATTTTTTATCTCCTGCATGCACCTCCTTGCATTGAGCATAGGTATGTTCCACTACTAGAACTAGTTTCTTATATGCAAAACTCATTTCCTCCTCTGTATCATAGTATTCATTTGACTATTAAAAAAAACAAAAAGACAAGTGAGAAAAGAATATTATATTATATTGGAAGAAGTTGTTTCACCTTTGAATAGAGCACAAAATTTTTGAGTCCACGTGTCATCAAAATTTTGGGTTTAGCATGACCTTAGGAAGTTGACCTCAATACTTAGAGTTTACTCCCTTGACTGATTACTTTTCTAGTCCCTATGGAGAGTTTGATTGGTGCCTCCTGCATCATAGAGTTTCATCATTAAGTCTATGCTTCCTGAGTCTTCCATATGTCACATGCTCTTGTTCAAAGGATGTATATCAACCTATGTCGGCCATTCCTTGGAAATATTTACTTTGCATGTTGGATATTCCTCAGAACTCTTTACTTTGCATGTCGGCCATACCCTCAATATGCCTTAGAATTACATGAATTTGTAGTCCTATCGTGCACTGTGGTCCTACTTTCATCATTAGTAGTTAACCTTGAACCCAATAGTCAACATTTCATCATTGGTCGCTAACTGGGGGGATTCCCTTGTGTTCGATGGCAAGAAATCTATTCACACATTCAGATTCATGCAGTGTCTTGGATGGAATTATCCTTATTGGTGGTTTCCTCTCCTTTTTCAGCAGTTTTCCTTATTGTTTTCTATTCAGAGGGTCTTTTTATTGTACTGCTTGCATTTGGCACATGTGAAAGATGCACCAAGTTGTTGGTTCATGAACATGTTCTTAGTATGATTTCCTCCAAATCATCAAGCTAATGCTTTATACCTTGTGTTAAATGATAAGATATTCCTCAATGATATCCTTTCATTCAGTCTCCTTCCATCAAATTCAACCCATCTATTCTGAAAACGAGACCTAAAGTCTTATGAGTACCTAGAGGCTTGTAGTCATTAGTCACAGGTTCTCCTGCCATTAACAGTTGGGAATACATCAATGTCTCTTGATCAATGGATTATTCAAGTGTTCCACCTAGACACCTTTATTCACACTTGTAAGAATTTACTTGATGACTTGATACCTACTTTCATTATTGGTAGGATGACTCGTGTTTGTTATCTATATACCTTAATGACCGGTAATCAAATGAAGTCTCATTGTGTTCGAACTCAACTCCTTTATTCACATGATGTGTACTTGCACCTTTGGAAGATCATGTAGAAGACTTGAAGACATCAATTCATAGTCACATATCTCCTGAGCTATTGTTATCTTTCATTGGACTAATACCTATGTGATTTCAGTGATCATGGGGGATTAGATTGTACTCCATTGTATACAGATATATTCAAATTGATTTTGAGACTGGTTTTACTGGGCCTTGTTTGTGACTATGATATCGTTTGTAATATAGACACCTTTGTATTGCCTATTCATGCCCATGAACAACTGCTTGGTATATTTTAACATGGATATGCAGTGTAATTCAAATTGGCAGCCATGTGCCCAAAGTCAATACATAATGTAATATTCTCATGAGACACTGGTTCTTCCAAATGAGTCTCCATTACTCCACTTCCTAGTATTATAATGTATTTCGGCCATCGTAGATACTCCAATGATCTCACACATTAGAGGGCATCTGTTATAGAAAGATTTTCCTCACCCTATGCAAATTTGCTCAGAAGGCATTTTTCCATTTCCCTATGCAAACTTGAAGTCCCTTTTTGCAAATCCATGATATGAAACAATATTCAACATATACACACCCTAAATATTATACAACATGCATATACGAAGGTTGCACCATTACAACCTGTGTACATTGGGTTTTGTGCCCAAAATTTTAACATAGTGTTGGGTTTCCATGTCATGTCATAGGATCCATGATCCTTGACCTTCCATATATTGAAAATGTTCCAAATTGACCCTTCAGTTCCATTTTAAGGCTAAAAATGAGCCATTCTAAGCTATGGAAAAGAGGAGAAGAAATCAACTTTGAGAGAAAAGTTACCCTGGAGAAATTATTCACTTCATATTGATTCTGCATCCCTTTGTCCTTTTAAGTCTGAACACATTGTTCATCCCCCTAGTTCTTCCCTACTTCATTGAGAACCTCATTGTCTCTCTTATATGAGCTTTCCTTTGGTGGAGGATTGAATTGGTGGAGGCCCAACTGGAAGGTACTTAGTTTCTTAGTTTCGAACTGTGCCAATATGGAATTTTTTAATTCATTCACTTCTGTTAATTACATTTTAATAGAAATACTCTTTTCTCGTCTAATTAATGTCTTACAGATAGTTGAGTTACTATTCCATGGGAATATTTGTTATGAGTATTGATGGACTATGTTATTGAATGTGCTAACGTTATATATTATCACCATATGATTTTGTTTCTTGGTTTTTGAGGACATGTTGCAGGTGTATCGCTTTGAGTTGAGTGCTCAACGGTGGACTTCATTGAATGTATGGATGAGGTAGACTCCTTATCTTGTCTAGTTATCATATTTTTTTTATATAGCATACCTGGGATTAGAGTTGATTTCTACAGTCATTTTTGTCTGTTGTGGTTTACCCCATGCCATAGAGAGATTTTCCTCGTAACACATAAAAAAGGAAATGAAGATCTTGAAGGAAAATCAATAAGGAACCATGAAGAATAAAATGGTTCTATGGTTGGTATAGGATGAAAAGGAGACATTACCCAAAAAAGAATCCATCTCAAGTGGAAAAGAGCCATGGGTGACATTATAGGAGGCTGGAGGTATCGTTGGAATCTACGATGGCAAGTAAAAGTAGTGTCAACTACTTCCAGTTACTCTCTAAGAAGATGGAAGAGAAGGAATTTCATAGCATTGAAACATGCTAGAAATTGACTAAGAATTCAAGATGAGACCAAAATGGATTAAGAAAATATAAGGGAAGGTGAAAGAAACCACTACTACTATAGTGTTCAATTAAGGAAAGGATTTAATCCGAAAAGTAAATGGATATTGAATATTCAAATGCTATAGAACAACATGATTGGAAATATAATTGATTCATGTATGAGTTGGGTCATATGGATCCAAGAAATATGTGAATTTTGAATATTAATATCAACATAGTACATGGCCAAAAATTGTAAAGTGACCAGGATTGGTTGGATTGGAAAAGTTCTTAGAATAGAATCAATCATGTGTAATGATTTTAGCAAACTTACAAAAGGGTAGAAGAAATTCAGTGGGACTAGAGGACAACCAAGAAAAACAAGGAGAGTGGTACATGATGAAAGAGGTTGTTGAAACTTTTGTA
>JZKD02S2300661.1:2125831-2145121 GCA_000966675.3 Picea glauca | reverse complement strand
CATGTTAATACTAGGAGTAGTCTATTTTTATATATATGAATATGAAATTTGCTAATGATGGTTGTTGTGCTAGGAAAGAGGAAATTTATTGCATGATTTCAAGTGCTTCTAATGATGTTGCATATGGAAGGAGATAACATAAATATGAAGTATTGAATATAATACTAATAAAGGAGGAATGAGAGCTCCTATTATTACCAGCTAATTAGGTAGCATTAATTTTATTAATGGAAGCTATGTAGGTATGAGTTTTATGTGGTTATGTTGCATAAATTACTGAAGGGAATTAGGTAAGAATTTCCTCATCCAGGATTATTTTAGAAAATGATTTTAGTATATGATTGTGAATGCATTCATTGGAGTGATATACCTTGTGATATGGTAAAGGCCAATGGCCTGTGTTCGTTACGAAATCTACTTATATTTTGAATGCATTCATATGGCATAATAGCATGTCATGGTTTTTTTTGGTTATGAGTTAATAACCAAATAAATAAAGGGGTATGACACCATTATAGATATAAATGCCAGTAAATCTAGTCATGTGCAAGACCATGACATGGTTGGTTATGCTATAGTGTCACACAAGTATCAAATGAACTTCCTACTTATAATTAATGTTCAAACTGCAATTTTTTTTCTAACACTAATGAACACCATAGAATTATATTACGGGTGTAGTGTTTGGGTTGGAAATGAAGACATGAAAATAGTTATACATGTAATAGAAAGTGTATGGATGATGCATCAAGGCATTGGCCATACCTTCTAATTTACCATGGTGGGATGCATGACTTAGAAAAAGGGAATTATGAAGCCAATGCAAGGGTGTTTGAATAGTATGTATGAATAAACCATGAAAGTGTGAAAGTGATAAATTTGCACACATGCATGATAAGATAGAATTGTGTATGCTTGATGGAATTATTGAATGCGTGCATATATTATATTTTCTAGAAATGATTACGATAATAGCTAAAATGTTGTGTTTAATACTAACTCATGAATTTGAGAACATTTCAGAAGTTGTTAGATAGTGTAACAAGATAGTTCCAAGTTAAAGTAGTCAAATTAATATGGACTACAGGAAATGTATGTCAAGGAAATAGAGTAATAATGGATAGACAAGTGTTGTAGGGGCTAGTCAGCTCTGTCGACTAAACCTCTGTTGAGGGGGGCTCTTAGACCTCATGGATGTCATCATACCTATGAATGTAACCTAAATTAGAAAAAAAATATGTTTATAATGGATAAATGGACCTAAATGGGGGATTAGTTGGAGCGGTTGAAACCGCTCCAACCATCCATATCATTGTATAAATACTTATCAAATAATGAATAAATATGGTAAAGAAGTCTCCCCAATATATCTTCCTTGATGGTATCGTGTGTGCATGTTACGATGTAGTCTCTTTCATGAATGTTGGTTGGAAGTTAGCCTTCCAACATCTAGCATCGTTGCCTCCTTCATTTGGCTAGGTGACAACAACAGGGAATGGGGGTGGTTTGAACCTAAAGAATATGGAGAGATAAGAAGATTTGCAAATCGCTTGTGCATTGTTGTTCGCACAAAGATAGAGAAATAAGAGATGATTATTTCTTGTGAAAATAAAGAAGCCTGAAAAATAAGAATGAGATGAAGAATACATGATTTGGAAGTTATGCTCATTGATGTTGTCGATATTGAAGATGCCTAAGAAAATCTATTGGAAAACCTGAAGAATGTTGTGTGAAATATTTTAATTTGTTGTGTAAAGATGACGGTGTTGATAATTTTGGAAGGATTTCTCATTGATTTCTATTTCATATTGCTTTCCTAAAGATAAAATTGTTATGTTATTCAGGATTGCTCGTGGCTGTTGATCGAGATAAGAAAATAAAGGAAACTACAAGTGAGAAGATGTGCTTTGGAAGTTACTAGTAAGAACACTAATTTATCATGATTTCTACTTGAAATCAAGAAGAAATGCAAGCCCAAAAGATTTATCATAAATTCTTAAGGTTGATGCTTACATAAAGAAAAGCCTGCATAAAAGACAAATAAAAAAAAATTATGATATGAGGAATCTCACAAGAACTATCCAAGAATTAAATAATATCGTGTTGCTCCTGTGGTTGATTTGTTTTGAAAATGTTGGAGAGATATTGTTTTAAATGTTATTGTGTTTATGGGATGAAGTAGAATCAATTTTATAGTGTGCAAGCCATCCCCACTATTGTACAGAAAATTTTTGATACAGAGCCCATCCTCTCCTAGGGTCTGCGAGAAATCCTGGTCTAGGATCCTTCTAGTCGGGAAATGAAATTATCTCATGAGATCCCTTCGAGCCCAAAATTTCAATACACAGGTCCTCAAACTCACTTCTCAAATTAAAATTCTCTTCTTTGTGAGTCCCTGATCATTCACAGATCCTCCTTGGAGACCGAGGGCCAAAACTATGGGCCAAACTTCCAATCCCCGAAAGTTTCAGGACTTCGTGAATTTCTACCCTTCTTATCTTTGAATGAACAAACCGCGAACTATTGAACAATAGGTAGAAATATCAATGTCCCCAAACATGAAATATCTCTGCTCCAGCTGATCTGGATATCTACTGCTAAACTATGGTTTTTCCACTGAAATATGATACTCTGGGGGTTTATGAATGCATTTGAGTTAATGTGTGAACATGCTTGGTGATTTTTGAATGTGTGTTTCAATTCATTACATGTTTTAGCAGTTTAAATATCATGCATGCCAAAGAACAATAACACAACTCACTAATATATATAATGAGGAAAAAGTAGGAAATAAAATAATAATATGGAAGAGGATATAGTAATCATCAGTTAGATCTCATGGATCATCACTGGAATACAAATCAACTAACAAGAAATACCCATGATCAGAACAATGAATGTTGGTCTAAGGATGCATGGATAGATCGGAAAAAAGAAGTCGGGCAGCTCACGGTAACTGTTGTAGAATCTGGAAAAATTTCCATGATAAAAATACCCATCGAAATGAGCTGGAAATTGTCTCAAAAGAAGCACCCTGGCCTCTAGTATAATCTTGATGACTTTCGGACTGAAGATCTGACCCCTAAAGCTTCATATGACACCCCCTGGGGGTTTGCGTAGCTCTTGAGATGTGGGAGTGTGCCCTAGTGATCCCACCAACAAATTATGATGATGTATTACTCAGAACAATCATCATGGCCTCCTCTCTAATGGGTTGGAAGTGTTTCCTTGGATATTCTATGGAATAACCCCTGGAACCCCAAATGTACTTCCTCAAGAGTTGTGACCTAAATGACTATTTTCTTCTTTCCAGAATATTCCACTATCCGAAATTGATGAAAGGTGGCTCAATAGGTGTGCCATGGGTAGCTCTCTAATGGGTCAGAAGGAAACAACCAAATTTTGAACTGTCTCAAGCGACTGCACAAACCCTCTCTCTAACACTTGCGCCCTCACTGGCTGAGATGCATAATCACTGAACTGGATACCTGTAATGCACGGTGAAATACCTGGATGGTATCTTTTATAGGATAGGGTGTGTCTCTCAACACCAAAACTGATCAATGGTGGTTGTTTCCTCCAGAAATCCACAAAACAATAAGGGGGTTGATTTCTTCCTCCTCTGTAACTATCTCAACATCAAATCATGACATCATTATGAATTAGGTTTCTTTACCCTTCCTTTATAGCTTCCCAAAAACCTAATTTATTTTTTACCTTTTCCCTCCAAGTGGATTTTACTTTATTTTATTATTCCTCGATTGAATCACTTAATTTATTCATTAATTAACCATTTTACCTCTAAAAAGTGATTTATCCATCCTGATGGATTTTCTAGTCACTTCTCATCATCTTATCCTGTAATTCTCTTCTTCATGATTCTGATGATCTATTACACTAAGAGGTTTCTCCAAGTAATATGCCCATTATGACCTTCTTAGTGAATTTAATTAAGAAATGACCCATAATAACTCAAAATTACAAAAATCGTCAAAATGCAACGAAACCAAAGCCAAGCTGTGCGGAATGGATCCTGATGATGAATGATGCAAGTCGGGCCCATTAAAACTCCTCAATATATTTTGAACTCTCTGTCACCCCTGTCTTTCTACTCTGGTAGGCATAACACTTTGTAATGTTATAATGTCCCAAAATGGGGACATTACAGTCCACCCTGTCGAAATATTGCTTGCAATAACTGAATCCAACTACATATGATATTGAGGTCCCATATCCACTTGTGTGACACAAGCTAGACTCCCCTCAAGATGTGGCCTCTCCAAGTTCTCACCACGCATGACACCCACATGCTCCTGATGAGTAGAATGATCAATGGACAGATTCTTCGAGCTTCATCGCAATCTCTAAAGCTTCAAGCTATGATGTAACCTTATATTGTATCAATGGGAAGTGAATGTGTGGTAATATTCCTACAATAAACCATTCTCTGCATTGTTGATCAGTAATTTGGAATTTCAATCTACCCATCAAATTTTTAAATCTTTTATCATAGTCCCAAACTAACTCATTCTACACTTGTTTGATTTCCTTCAACTATGTAATGTATTACAACTCATATTTCATCTTCTTGAACTCTTTTAATAATGCTTTTTGAATTTTTTCCAATGTCTTCGCTTGACCTACTGGTGTAGTACTCTGCATTTTCATGTACCATACTAATGTGTGACCTATAAACATTGTTTCCAACTGTGCAATCTTTGTGGCCTCATCCTAGATATTCTTCACTGCCCAGATTGTCTCACATAAACATAGATTTTGTTTTGGGTACTCCAACCCAACTCCCTGGAACTCATGCATTCTCAATGTATTATCTAATCCTACCATGGTGTTTTGAGTAGTACGTACTCCTATTTATACCAGCTAATTCTAACTCGATGAACTGCTTCCACTGCTCTGTCTACTATTATGTTGAATTCCCTTGCTAACTATAAGTTCTTTTGACAAATATTCAAATGTTATCTCATATACATGTGATGCACATGGGGTGGTGGGTTCGACACAGGATCCAACCTTAGTAAGACTTAATGAATCTTCTATTATAGGACTGAAATGAAGATCCTCTCCCTCTCCTTTTGTGATCGATATTTCTATCATATGTACTATTGCACATGGTTCTCTCCTCTCATACTCACGATGTTTCTCTCCTTTATCATCACTAGTTTTCAACCTCTTGTATCTTATTCCACTACATATTACTCCAAATTTGTCTTCTTCTTCTTATAAACCTTCTTCATTTCTCTACATCCTCAGTCCCTCCCATCCATCCATCCTATTGGACGATAAACATGATGTACAAATGCTTCCTTGCCACCCCCATATTGTTATGCATCGTTCTGGTGTTTCTAGGGGATTGGTTCTCTAGCCTGATGTCTTCCTGTAGTGTTGGTAGGCCTACATGAAGCTCTTGATCAATTTCCTTTTTGGTTCCCTGTCAGTGCATAAATATGTTGATGTTCATTCCCTTGTATTGATGATTGTTGTTTCTCTATATGATGTGGATTAAAATACACAAAAAATGTAGGAATAGTTTCTTTGTTCTTCAAATCTACAACACATTATTTCCTCAAGTCAGTGACCTACTTAGATTCTTTATTATGTTGATCATGTGGATTTTCTTCATCTCCTTCTCTATATTATTCCTTTGATTCACCTTTTGAATCTGCAGTAACTTCTTTTGTTTCCCCCATAGGCCCTTCTTTCTAACTAAGAGACACATCCTGCAATGCAATTTTTTTTTCTTGTACAAAAGATGTATAAACTTATTTTTCACATTAATAGTAACTGTACTAATTGATTCAATCCAAGGATATCCCAAAACAATATCCACATATGCCATATCTATAGCATGAAAATTAGAATGCAACAAATATTTATCCATAGTGAGATTCAAATATTTAAAAATTTGAATATTTTAAGCCTCAACCTTTGTGCTTTGGATATTCTTTGCAGGAACTTGCAATCTATTAACCAACTGAACAGTGATAAAATTTTGTTGGCAACTAGGGTTAATAGAAACAATCACATTTTGTTTATGAATACAACCATAAACTTGCAATATAGATTTGATACATGAAAATAAACCATTTTTCTCCCTTTACCATCATGATACAATTTATCAAAAAATAACTTTTCAAATGCTTCATCAGAAAATGACATCATCTTGGTAGGGTCTAATGATTTCCAACATATATGAGTATCATCGGTGAAACCAAAGGGTAACATAAATTTCCATTTTTTCCACACTGACTTCTCATATTTTATAAATTCTTCAATACTAGGGCCATCATATTTCCCTTGTAAAATACATCTTGCTATGGAAACCTCAAAAATAGAACTAGGATTTGTAAAAATTAATCGCGTGTATTTTTATAGAAAAACCCTAAAAATGGTTGAATTTAAAATTCTCATAACTTTACCTCCCGTACTTTGTTTCAGCTAATTTGTTTTTTGAAATCAGACATTTTTCTTAGAGAAATTCAAATATCTAATTATTTTCTGCAAATTCTTAGTATAACATTTTAGAACTAAGATTAAAGTGCATCACCCCCTTTTTTCCTTTGAAAAAATATGCAAAATGACCCAAAAATTTCTTCCCTTCTTTGGCCAAGGAAAGAGCTCTGATACCAAATGTTATACACCTCAATAGATATGAAAATATAACTTCACAAATAACCATAAATAAACCAAACCATTCATCAATAATGAACACAAAAATTATAGAAAACCCTTGAGGTAGGGTAACACCATATATTATTCCTTATGGAAGGAAGGCATTCCTCAATAAATACTTGCTTGTATAATAAAAATATACTTTACCATGCTCCAATACATTGCTTACACTTCCTTATATAACATTATCTATATTCTAGGAACATTCTATAGAAAGAATCTTCTATAAATCCTATTTATTGTATCTAACTACCGTAGTGTGCCTTATTTAATAATATAGTGGACCTATTCCACCTTACATTGAATATAATCCACTAATAATACATAACGCCATTCCCATTGGGTTCCTTCCATATTACCTCCCTAGTTATACTACACATTATCCATATTTAACATCCTTTTATCAGTCAACAAACCCTATGTATGACTTTCATTAACTAACAATTCATTACTTTCACCATAACAATTGTGTGACATTAACCCATCTAAGATTCATTTAGTACCCTAATCCCTACTATGTAGAAATAATATAACATAGATCATGGCATAACCAACCAATTGAATCATTCATTATTATTGTGCATCAATCATATGTTAAACAGATCTATGCTAATAATGTATAAACATAACATCCATGAATAATAACATCAACAAACACATTAAATACAATATTTTAACATGGTTCACCCAATCCTTGGGATACATCCACAATGACTGGCTTCTTATATTAGTCTTCATGCAATAATCGCCTCAAGCTTGCGCACTACACTTACAAAAGATACAACATATTGTATTCTCCAAAGCTACCTAGCCACTCTGCATAAAACCTCTCCATCACTCATGAGAAACCTAACCTCTTATTCTCAACAACACTCTAATCTCTTCCTTTCAGCAACAACCTAATCTCTTATTCTCAACCTAATATCTTCTTTTTAGAAGCAACCTAATATTCCTCTATCCTTTACATATTTATACCAAGAAGTAGGGATAAAAACCCTAATAACAACTTATCCCAAAAAACCTAATGGGTCATAACCGTTTTTCCTACTTTTACGTCGATGTGTTGCTTTTCCCTCTTTTATGATGAACTGTTGATTTTCCTTATTTTTCGTTGAATTTCTTATTTTTATTCTTTTATGATGAAAAATGTGCCCTTTCCATGTGATCTTGTCATTCCCTTTACTCTTTCATCTACTAGGTCACAACTCCCAAAACTTAGTTATTCTCATCCAAAATGCTCATCCAATAGTGAGCCACTTTTCCTGATGAAGAAATTGCCCTGCTTTGACGACCTAATAGAGTTGGATGTTATACTAGAGGATACCCTTCATCTTGGTGTCCATAATTTCATCCATTATATCTTATTCAATGAAGTTAGAGTTGAGTTCTATAGGGGCCAAGTTCTCGGCTGCATCTGAAGTGTCCAAGAGAGGTGGAAAATATGGTCGAAGTAGTTCCACAATAAATATTAGGTGCAAGCCAAGGAAAGGAGGAATACTTAATTCAAAATCATTCTCACCCACAACCTTGGTGATGGTGTAAGGCCTGCACCAGAGTGGGTGTATATTTTGATGGGGTCCTGTGAGGAACTCTTTCTACAAATGAAACCATACCTTATCTCCCACCTATAATTTGTGTGGTACCCAATACTAACTATTTCATTGCTTGTACTTAGCATTGGACTTCTGCAAAATATCATGAAATTGTTGTTGTATGTCCTGGAATTTTCTGGAAGCTATGGTAACACTCGATTCTATGTCAATGATCCATTATCCCTTTTCTAGTTTTGAATCAAAGTCTAAGTCAAAATCCATCCCTGAGACTTTTTTCTTACCCAACAATGATTGTTTGGAGCGCTTGATACCTCAATGAAAATTTCTAGCTAAGGAGTACACATTCTAAGTAGGAAAATACATCCCAACAAGGATCTATTGGGAACTTCCACATCTAAACAATATCATTTAGGGCCTCAAAATTTCCCCAGAAGTTTGGAACCCAAAAACATTATAGAAAATATACCAACATGGAAATTGTAATTTGAGCTAGTGGAGTAGGTGGGTGGCCACCGATGTCCACCTGGATCAAAATATCATCAATCCATTGTCTATCCAAAATAGTATAAAATTCAAATTTGTTATCTTAAGAAAAAATTAAAATAGTCTAGAGAATTTATTTTTAAATAATTCTCCACTTGATTTTAGAAAGTATTCATAATGATGCTTCTTCTTCTCGTCAAGTTTCTCCATTTATGGATGCATGCCACTCAAATTGATTTCTTTCTTTCTAGTGTTCTCTTCTTCTTTTTTTAGTTTAGAGTGGGAAGATGAAGATGATTTTCCAATACTAAGAGAGGTGACTTGTTTCTTTCCTTTATCCAATTAGGAATTGTGAGGGGGCACTTTGTGATCTTTTCAAGGAAATGAATGGGCCACAGAACTAGATAAAACAATAAGTGGAGGAGGAAGATAGGAATCCTTTTTCCATTTGGAAATACCATAGTTTTTCTTCACAGTTGCATAACCCCATCCATCATTATCTATATTAACAGAGGGCATAGGGTCATGAAAAATATTAGGATGTGCCTACAAAATCACATTGGGAGGAGCAAGAGGTTGGGGTAAAGAAGGCTTCCCTCCAGGGTTTAAGTAACCTATTTGAATTAGATGATGGAATTATTAAAAATCAACGTTCAAATGTATAGAAAACCTCATATGCTTTTTCCTCCTAGGTTTCCACAATACATTAGACATCCTTCCCCTTATTCCTTTGTCTCCCTTATTTCCTATGTTTCCACCTCTACTGCTACCTCTACTAAAAAATATCATGTATATGCCACCAACATTTTGTTAGTGAAATAATTCTTAATGTAAAACACAATTCAATAGCAATAGGCATCAATTACAATTTATTAAACATGATTCAACTATGGCTCTTAGAAACATAGTCATCAAACATAAAGGGAAAAATGAATAGGGAAAGTGAAATTAAAGGAAGAAAAATCATCTCAGTGAACATCCAACTTTCTATTTCCTTTCATTTGAAATATGAACTAAAACTTCCTTTTCATATGTGCAAGCCTCTTTTCTTATAAAAAATGAATATGGAAGTGCATGAGAGGATAATTTTATGACAGAGATATATGACAAAGGCATGTACTTTGTGAAATATGATAGTGTGGTAGGGATATATGACAAACATTGTTCAGTATATTAACTCTATCAACCATATGTATACATCTTCAATTATATAAAAAAAAATATTTTCAAACCACATTTGTACATGTTGTAAATAGATATCATGCTTTGTTTATCATGTTGCTCGAAACATCCTTGTCATTCAAAAATTGCCGATCACATATATCAATATTTTTCTTAGTTATGGAGAGGGAATATAAACATGTAAAATGGATTTTGTATGAGTATGATTAAAGGATATTAACCTATGGAAAATTAAATACATATGGGAAATGTCAAGTCCATACAACAACCTCTTTAAAAACTCATCCATTTTTTTAAATACCATTATATAATTACCTTTGTTGATTGTTAAATAATCTTTAAGTAAATTATGAATTCAACCAAATTCAACTCATTAATACCATTTGTGACATAAAATATATGGGTAAAATCATGAAGTTAGGTAACACGTTCATGAGAATCGGGTTACGAAAATTGCTAATGGTATGTCTTTGGCCGAACTCTTGATTTTTTCAGCCAAAATTTAAATCTAACAACATTGTTGAAAAATGTAACATAAATTTTAAATCTAACAACAATTTTACATTAAAAATAACTTTCAGTCGAACTAATATTTCAGTCGAAAATCTGTAACTATGGCACTTTTCTTAAAAGTATGTGTTCACTTAAGCTTACTCAAACTTAGGGAGGACACGACTCCTTAAAATACTATGAGTTTGGTTTCAAAACTAATACCAACATTTTCAGAATTGAATCTATTTTCTTTTGATATGATTTGTATTCAATTTAATTTCTTTTTAGTAATTTTAATTAATTTTATAAAAAAATGTTTGCATATTATTTTTAGATGACATAATGATTTAGTAAAACAAAAAATGAATATCTGCAATAATACACAATAAACTTTCTATGGAATTTATATTATGGAAAATTTCAGTGTCCTCTGCAAAAGGGTACTTTTAGATTTTACTTTTAAATAAAAATAAAGGAATCTAAGTGGTGTCAATCTAAATGTGTTCAAGATATGCAATTTTTTTTCAGATTGGTCAAATTCAAAAAATTGTAGTAATTATAATATTCATTTGTTGTCTTCAAAACTATGTCATACTTTAATATAGTCTATTTAGATTGTTGTAGCATATTTATTTTTTCATAATCAAAAGTTCAATAATGAGTAAATTTGTGTCAACAAACATAACTCATTATCAATGCCTTCATTTTTAAGGAACATACTTGCAACAATCACTAAAATGACATATGAAATGTCAATAAAAAAAAATTCAAAAAATATCAATAGAAATATAACAAAATTCATGACAAGTTATGTTTTTACTATACATTGAAATTATAAATAAAAAAATACTTTGGTTTATTGGAAGTTGAAAAACTTCTGAAAATGTATTTTATTTTCTCAAAAAACAAGGAAAATAGACACCTGAATTCATGATGTTACCCATAGTCAAAATTTTAATGTTGAGTCATAATATGGAATATATTCAATTCAAACACCATTAAGCTTAAAGTTTGACAGTGTGGAGAGAATATGTCTTCCTGAATAGGAAATCATACATACCCACAATAGAGATTGCTCGAGTTCGAGTCTACTCAACTAGAGTCAAATTTGCATATAACCAAAGGATCTTCCTTGAATAAAATTGTATTAGTCCAAGAAATGAAGTAGGATGAAACAACAAATAACCTTTAAAATTCTAAGTGGAATGAAGGGTTCAATCAATAATCAACCGATGTGCATGTGTATATTTTGGTTCGCCCTTGCTAAAAATGAATATTAGAGAAGGGTTTGACCTATTTTTTCCTTTTTAAATAACCAAGACTTTTTGAGGTTTGAACATGGGTCAAATAATTATAACCGAGGTAAAAATGGAATCAAAGACAATATAAATAAAATGAAGACAATTAGAGCTCGTATGAACCATATTTCATTCAAATGCATCCTATGGATTCAAGTTCAAACCCTATTAACTTGTGTAACAAACATTGATGGTTCTCTTCATTTACCAAAGAGATCATAAAATTAACAATAAATTAATTGGTTTGAAACCCTCACTGTCATACATGGAAAAAAAAAGAGGTGAGCTTAACCCATATCTCAACCGTTCATTGTTTCTCCAAATGAATAACGAGCATAGAATGGAAAATGAAAATATGAACAGTGGAAAAATGAAAATCAAGACCAAACTCTCATTTTATCAAGCAACCCCCACTTCTTCATTTTAAATTTTTTTCCAATAGGTATAACTCATACAACAAGTAAAAACATTGAAACCAAATCACCATTATCACCCAATTTTTCTTTGGAATGAAAGATAAAGGAAGAGATAATTTTACACTCATGACCGGTCAAACAAAGCCAAAAGGTACTTCATTTGTACATAAATTTTATGCAAGAGATTTTGAAGAGATAATGAACTTATATTGTCCAATTGTGAGTTTATACTAGGGCCATGACAGTTGCCACAACGACCAAGTGGGTTCGTTCCTTGAGAAAATTTATTTTCTACAGACCGAGCAATGAAAAATGAACATAACCATAGCCCTTGAAAAGATTGTAAGGCACAGGCCGACTTCACATTAAAGCCAACATTGAATCGAAATAAATGCATGGTCATCATGTCATATCCATTAACTATTTACCATAGAATATGACCATATAACATTAAACCTCTATCATGTGTATCACTAAAAAGTCACATCATCAATAAGAAAAACATATGGATTCCACCAAAAATACTCCATCACTAGAAATCTTCTCCAACTCTCCTTTAATAAATTTTGAATCTGGTTTAGTTTGGTCGACCACCAATCCACCAGGGATACATGTCAAACTATCCCAATTAATTGTGAGTCTGGTTTGGTTTAACCAACCACCGGGTCACTAGAATACTAGACCACACTGCCCCCAAGCATTGGGTAATATAAAAATGTATCGCTAGATACCTAGCACAAGGCACCAAGTTACATCAGAATGCACTTGTAAATGTTTACTCTAGTCCAGTTCATCTCATTTTTACTACGTCCACCCAGATGTCGACTCACTTCAACATTGAATTTTCACCTAACACATCTTCTCGAAGTATTACCTACTTGGTGAGCCAACACTTATATCCAAGGACATATTACATACCGGTCAAATCTTTCTTGCATTTAAAATTGATAGCATATATCAAATGTTTCAAAAATTATTTCTTATGAACTTAATTCTTATGACATTTCAATTAAAACATAACCTTTTGTTAATGACCAAAATCTCAATGTGGAACATAAATGAACTTGTAAGAGTGAATCGATTGATATCCCATAGCCTTTTTTGCATACCATGACTTTGTAACAATACCTTTGAATATCGATGCAAACTTACCCACATGTAAATGGTTTGTGACCATGTTGTTTCTTGTCACACTTTGATCTCATTGTATATATGTCACATTTTTATAAATAATTGTAAAGATTATATTTTTTGAACTTTTGACCACCATGTAATCATAGGAGTAGGACAAATCATTCATTTTTCATATTTCACAAGTACCATGTCACCAAATTACTTAAGGATGAAGATAAGTTATCATCATAAAATGCATCGAAGTGATATGCAACAAAACAATTTAATCATTTAATCAAGCATCATAAGAATTACATCTCATCAAACCATAACTTTTGATAATTTATCAAAATGCCATTGGTATGAAAATATGCTGGTATGCTTAGGAGAACTATTGAAAATAATCATTTGTGTGTTCTCTAATAGGGGACCCCACCTATTAATATTATATCATAAATATGTAGATAATCTTTGTAATCATTTACAAGCTTTTATAATAGGTGACGAGATTTCAGGTCAACATTTGGAAACTCCACATGGTAGTCAATTTCCTAATTGACTAGAACTCGGAATTTTTGTTTTTTCTTTGAAACTTGAAATTAAACTTTGTTAATCATTTTTTTCTTCTCAGTTATTTCAACATAATTTTCATAAAAAAATTATTATATTCTTTTGGATAAACACTCATGGAAGGTAGAATGGAAAAGAAGAGAATGGGAACAATATGAATCAACAAGGTTATCTGATAGGTTCAACAAATAATACATAAGTATCAATGAAAACATAAAAACAATTAATTCATCTCTATTGTTTTCATTCATTCAATTATTTCAAAATAAATTAATGAAAATTTTGCAATCCAATGATTATATAGGTAACTTAATTGATCCATATTTGACCTAGATTTCAAAGTAAAAGAAAAGAAAAGGGAAAATAAAAAACAAAAAATTAGAAAAATAAAAGAAACACAACTATACAAAAATAAAATCAAATATATACAGGAAACATTGAAGATGATGAAAAATCAACCAGGTTCGACATAGTCTTTCAAATACAAACCAATAATTGTGTAAGAAATCAATCTCCCATATCTATTTTTCAATAAATATGAGTTATTCCCAACAACAAAAGAAATTGTATAAGGACCCATCCATAAATTCTAAAACTTTGTATGTTTACCTTGGTCGGCATGAGAAATATCCCATAATAAAACATTTTCATCAGATGTAAAAATAGCTAATTTTTCCCTCTTGTACAAATATTTCTTAACAAATTGCTGCCTCTTTTTAATATTTTCAAGAGAAAGTCTCCTTTGTTATTTTAGATCCAGCAGAGCATGAACCCTCAGAGGGATATTTGTAGAGTTCAACACTTCTTATTGCAATTCTAATCTAAGGGAGGTTAATTCAAGTTCCACATGCATTATTGCTTTGTGGCCATATAATGAATGGAAAAGGGATATGGTCGATACTGGTTTTGGTAGTGGTTTAGTCTTCCCATAATGTATAAGTGAGTAAGGCATGCCACTAGTGAGGTTTATCATTTATGATCTTCTTTAAGGTTTTGACTAGATTTTCATTTCTTGGTCGAACTTTCCCATTCCCTTGGAGATAGTATGTATATAAAGTAAAATTCTTTAGGTCGAATGTTTTAAGGAATTGGGTCAATTTACCAGATACAAATGTTATCCTATTATCAGAAATTATTTCAATTGGAATACCAAAACAAGAAAATATATTCGATTCCAAAAATGAAATTACATGTTCATCTTATGCATGTTTGAGAGGCACAAATTCAGTCCACTATGTGAAGTATTTTGTTGTTTTAAATATATAAATATGTCTAGAAGAAGATGAAATATTAATAGGACCAATGAAATCCAATCCCCATTTAGAAAAGGGAAAATCAGGAAGAATTGGATGCAAGGGCATGAAAGAGAACTTTTATTTTCCAACAAATTCTTGACAATCAATACAAGCCTTTACAAATTTATAATAATATCTAAAAATTGAAGGCTAACAATAAATGGTTCTCAAGATCTTATGTGCAATGGTTATGGCATCAAAATATCCACCAATATGAATACTTGAATCCGATGATCCATGAATTTATTTTAATATTTTTTGGTATATTATATCATCTACACAATGTAACAACAATCTATTTGCAATCATGCGGAAAAGAGATGTACTCAATGTTACAAAAAACTAAGTCCTATGGCTATGGGTCAAGGCCACAATAGACTGATTCCCTAAAAGACTTCTCTTAGACTCAAACTAGGTAATTAATCAAAAATAATTGCTTGCAATAACTAACTTGCAAAGGATAGGAAAGAGAAAATTTTGAGAACCCATTGTTTGAGGTCGATCCCACTCAAGAAGTTTCTCTCCAGAACTCTTACACAATGATCCTCTAAAAATATTGCAAACAAAGAAGCTTGAAATTGAAAATATGTGGTTATCATATAACTAACTATACATGTTCATTTCAATTTGCATAATATATTGAAAGAAAGACATAAAATAATCTCAGTAAAAGAATGAATCCACAAATATAAATAGACAAAAATGAGAGATATTTTATTAAAACGACATAGAAGTTGGTTACAACCTATCAACACTATGGCACGATACTGAAGCTAGGCTTCACGTTCCTCCACCCAAGGAAATATATGACAAGCACAACCTCCAAATCTTTGTGTTCCAACAGGTCCAAGAAAGCAGTGGATTTCTTATTGACAAGATAGAGGGAAACAAAAAACTGAAAAACAAGGGTTTTCATGTGGGAAATGACAATCTCACATGCAAGGGGAAAAGGGGACTTGCATGGATATAAGGAAAATTCCAACATAAGGGTACATTTATTTTATATGTTTTCCTCAATCACAAGGCTCTCTTTTATACTCCCTTTTTATAGTTGGAGTAGTTATGAATGTGATATAGAAGGTCGGAAATGTAGGGAACCTGTCAACTCCACCCAAAATATTAGGATTTATTATTTTTTGATCCAATTAAACATGTATTCTATTTTCTAACTAGAAAGTCACATATGTACGCAATTGTCTTTAAGGATAGTCATGTACATCAAGAAAAATGGGATTTTGTAATATATTTTTAGGGAGGAAAAAGGGGGATTTTTCTCCTACAAGCAGGGAAAGGGATGTAACTAAGGACAATGAGGTGTCATGAGAATATGTGGTTTCAAATTATACTATAACACTCAAGGTTAGATATTTGGAGGCTTCAAGTTGAGTCTTCTTTCATTCGTGATACTCAATATTATCAGGACATTTTTGAAATTGTAAATAGTAAATTATATCTCCATACCAAGGATGTTCTGCTAAATCAAGATTATAATGTTCAATCAAAAAAATTGTAGACAAAGAATCCTCATCATTTTCATAAGAAGCATCTGGTTCAGGATGTTGATCCAAGTGTAAGGCTAGATCACATCCCTCAATAGTGTTAAAGGTTGTTATTGTGAAATCATGTTCTTGTATCTTAGAAAGCCAATGTGTAAGATTTGTTAAGAGATATGTTTGTGAATGAAAAAATTTAACAGTAGGCAAATATACTTGTACTTGAGTGCGCTTGACTAAGATAAAATGGTGAAACTTTTCAATATCTTTTACAAGAGCATAAGTATTTTTTTCAATAAAAAAGTATTTAAATTCGTCATCAAATAAGATTTGGATCATGTAAGCTATTGGTTTCTCATTATTTTGATCATCTTTGTGAAGAAAAATAGTAGATATTGCTTCTTTAGTGGTATTGGTGCAAATAATGAAATCTTTTTCAAAATTTCATTTTTCCAAAACAGGGGTAGAATTGATTTCTTTATTGTATTCTATGAAATATTTTTTAGTGTCATCATTCCAAGAAAATGATCGATCTTGATTTAACATATTATGAATAGGCTTGACCATTCTAGAAAAATCAGGAATGAGTCTTCTAATGAAATTGATTTTACCCATAAAAGATTGAATTTATTTCTTTGAAGTCAGGGATTGAAGATTTTGAATTGCAATAACCCTCTCTGAATCATTATTGATTCTTGAATATGAAAAAATATGACTGATAAGCTTACTTGTAGTGACACCCAAAATAGATTTTGTAGCATTCAAGGACATTCTAAATTTTCTACAAATAAGAAAAACTTTTCTTACATTATCAAAGTGATATTGTTAGTTTCTAGAATAGATAGTTAAATCATCAAGATAGATTTGGATAATCTTATCGATAATATAATCAAAGACTATATTCATATATCTTTGAAAAGTAACACCTACATTTATCAAACCAAAAGTAGAACATGCAAAGGTGCCCCATCGTTCAGTGAATGTGGTTTTATATTTTTCATCCCTCTTGACTCGAATTTGATTATAACCTAAAAGTACATCAAGAAGGGACATCATTTCTAATCCTGCTACTTGTTGTAAAATGAGTTACATGTTAGGAAGAGGAAATTTTGCATTCACACTTTACCTATTTAATGCATAGAAATCGACATGTTGTCATATATCACCATTCTTTTTCCATGTTGATACTATAACAACCACTTACAACAACCAACGATGTACACTTTATTTATTTATTTTCTAGGACAAGGGAATCATCATAACATGATTATAACATCACAAAATCATCATGTCAACATAAAAAGGCATTACCATATATGTGTCATCTAACTAAACGACGATGCCTGACCAACACATTAATGTTATAAAAATGACACATGTCTGACACACAACAAAAATAATGATGCAGTTTAGCGCATCACAACCAACTGAAGTGTACAACACATTGTGATCAAATAGACACTCAAAATTACAATAAGTGCATGCCCAATCTATCCTACACGGTTATAAGATCAACTATCAATCTCGCTATCTATAAATCATGGCACATGAGTAAAATATTATAAACCAAGCACATCAATTATTTAAATCGTGTAGTAGTGAGATAATTACATGATCAATAATATGTCAATATTAAATTCAAGGCATAAGAGAATCATCAATTACTGCATGGTTCAAAGACTAAACACTTAATCATCTACACAACCACATTATCCCCTGGCACAAGAAGGATAGGGTTACACATATATTTAAAACCCCAAGGAGATCAATATTCTTAACAATCTGTTAATTAACACCACTATTACGTTAGGCATATATCCTTAATCCACTCATCCAATTAATTAATCCATCAATCATCAAGCAATTGAGTAAAGGCATAAGGCATTAGGAATTAAAAAATGAGCGGGCTTAAGTACGATTGTAACAGACTTTTATAATTAACATTAAAATAGTGATTAGGTTCTTGAAATCAAGTCTATCAAATATATTAATTCCTTCTTATAGAGAAGAACCAGTTTCATCCAATCTTTGTTTTTCCAAGGAAGAAGTATAGACTTTGTAAATTGATATATGGTTGCCTACAATTATATCGTTGTCTAACTAATCTATATCACTATACAAATATATCTCTATACAAATATCCAACTATACAAATCTATCTCTAATAACAATTATATCGTTATACAAATATGTGGCTATACAAATATATCACTACTAACAATTATATGGCTATACAAATATACAATATATCGCTATACCAATATATCACTATACAATTATACAACTATAAAAATATATCGCCGCTATCAATAATAACATTTCTGTCTATTAATATTTGTTGTCAAAAACCATCAATATTGATGTCCATTATGAATCTATGTCTAACAAAGATATCGTTGTCCAATAATAATATTATGCCCATTACTATTACAAATAGAAATGCTACCTAGAAATGGCATCGTTTTCCAACATTAATTACATATATTGTTGTAGATTAAGTGTGTGGTAATGTTGTTTATCAACCCTATGATATCGCTAATTATTAAATATATAAAATCGTTGTCTATACAATATATAAAATCGAATATATTGTTGGATCATGTTGTCATTGATGCCAATGGTTTGATTGATTGATGTCAAAGGATTGATTGATTGATGATTGACGTAATATAATATGTATTGTCCTTGATGAGAATGCATAGATG
>JZKD02S2300661.1:2092928-2107813 GCA_000966675.3 Picea glauca | reverse complement strand
GACTAGGAGGTATAATTACAACTAATGGCCTAAAGCCGACATAAATAAAATAACATTACTAATATAATATGCCCCAATTAAGGGGTAATGAGACAATATTAGGGCTTAATAGTATGACAGTATCATAAGTTTATCTATCAAACAAAATGGAAACTGCTGACACATATCATATGTGTACTACTAGGTCCAGGAGTGTGGACTATGGTTGTCAAACTAGACCTTGACCTGATCTATTGTTCGAGGTCATAATTTTTTAATGCAATGGTCCAAGATACAGATCAGGTTTTCGATGAGTGCACCCTTGTCCTATACCTACAAGAAACTCATGTCAACAACATGTGTAGGATCACTAACATAATGTCCCAAAACAGAGACATGAAAGACATCGTGCATACGCCTCAAAGAATATGGTAAGGCTAGTTAATAGGACATGGGCCCCTTCCTTTCCACAATCTCAAAAGGTCCCATGAACCTAGGAGATAGTTTAGAAACCTTTCCAAACTTGATTGAACTCTTATGCATTTTCACCTGCAAGAACACTTGGTTGCCAACTTCGTAACTATGATCGACATGATGCACATCAACATAACTCTTTTGTAGATCCTATGCTTACTTGATCCTTTGTCTTAATGTTTTCATTTGATCTTCCATTTCTTGGATCACTTCTGGTCCCACCAAGACCCTATCCTCAAGACGATCCCAACTCAAAGGTGTCTAAGACAGTTGCCCATAAATAAACTCGAAAGGTTCCATCTTAATGATGCTTTAATAACTGTTGTTGTATGAAAACTCCACTAGTGGAAAGAACTCTTCCCAACACCTTTGTTGGTCCATAATGTACAGACACAACATGTCCTCAAAAATTTGGTTTGTTCGTTCGGTCTTCCCTTCTGTCTCCAGGTGATATGATGTACTAAAGTTAAGTTGGGTTCCCAAGGCCTCTTGGAAACTAGTCCAAAATTGTCTGGTAAACACTGATCCTCTATCAGATATAATCGTCTTAGGAATTCCATGCAGCCTCACCATCTCACTGATAAAAAATATAGCTATGTTAGGTTCTTGATATGTCATATGCACAGGAATAAAATGAGCACTCCTTGTCAGAGTGTCGACTACCACAAAAATCGTGTTATGTCTCCTTGCCGTCAGTGGGAATCCAACAATGAAATCCATCGAAATGACCTCCCATTTCGATTTTGAAATAGTGTGTGTCTGTAGTAATCCTGTCGGATGTCTATCTTCAGCCTTCACCTGCTGACATTCTATACATCTTTCCACGTAGTTGACTATGTATTCCTTCATTTCTTTCTAGAAGAATAAGGGTTTAAGGTCTTCCCTCATCTTCATGACTTCCAGGTGAGCCATGTATACTGATATATGAGCCTCATTTAGTATCAAACTCCTCAACTCGTCGTTGGGTGGTACGTAAATTCAAATTTTAAATATGAATAATCTATCATTTTCCAAAGTAAATCCTTCAATTTTGGTATCATCATTGTGTTTTTTCTGATAAAATCCTTGGCCTCCTTGTACCAGTAATCATCATGTTGTAAAGTTATAATATTTTCACGTAGATTCGTCTGAAGAGGCATCATAGAACATATGTTATGTCTCCAACTCAACACATCATCCACTCTATTCATTGTTCCTTTTATGTAAGTAATCTCCAAATCATACTCGCTAAGCAATTCCAACCAACATCGTTGCCGTGCATTCAAGTCGCTTTGGGTAAAGATGTGTTGTAGTCCACAGTGGTCCATTTTTAGTTCAAATTTTCATCCAATAAGGTAGTGTCTCCAAACTCTCAAGGCATAAACAATGGCTAACAACTCCAAATCGTCTGTTGCATAGTTACCCTCATGCCTTCTCAAATTTATAGAGATGTAAGCGATCGCTCGACCATCTTGCATCAAAACTTCGCCTAAGCGTTCTTTGGATGCGTAAGTTCATACCAAGAAATTTGTTTCCAAGTCAGGGACCTTTAGTATAAGTGTTGTTTTCAACAACTCCTTGAGCCTCCGAAATGCTTCTGCACATTTATCGGTCCAAACAAACATATTATTCTTCTTCTGCAATTCTGTGATCAGAGTTTCATTTTTTGAAAAATCCTCGATGAACCATCGATAGTATCCCACTAAACCCATGAAGCTACGCACTTCCAGGACATTCGTCAGCACAGGCCATTCCATAATAGCCTTGACCTTTGCTGGATCCACATCGATATCTTCGCAGAGATGACATGCCCTAAGTAGTGAATCTTTGACTGATAAAAAAATCATTTAGACAATTTCCCATACAATTTGTTCTCTTGAAAACAATTTAGTACCAAGTGCAAGTGTTCATCATGCTCCACCATCGTCCGAGAGTAAATCAAAATATCATCAATGAATACTTGGATGAACTTGTTTAAGTATTCGTAGAACACTCTATTCATCAACTCATAAATATTCCTGGGGTGTTCGTCAGTCCAAACAGTAAACTAGTAAACTCGTAATGTCCAAACATTGTCTTAAAGGCAGTCTTTGGGATGTCATCCTCATTCATCCGCAATTGGTGATACCTGAATCTCAATTCGATCTTTGAAAACACCGTCGCTCCTTTCATATGATGGAAAATATCATCAATCCTTGGCAACGTGTATTGATTCTTGATTGTTTCCTTGTTCAATTAACGGTAGTCAAAGCAGAGTCTCCATGACCCATCCTTTGTTCATATGATAATAACAGGTGCACCCCATGGTGACACAATTAGATGTATAAGTCCTAGGTCTAGGAACTCCTCTAGTTGCATTTTAAACTCCTGTAACTTCGGGGTCGACATCTGATAAGGTGTTCTTTCTATCGGTTTAGTCCCTGGTTTTAGGTCTAGGGTAAATTCCAACTCCTTCTTCGAAGACATTCGAGGTAACTCCATAGGGAAGATGTCTGCAAACTATCTCACCATTGGAAGGTGTTCTAGACCTTCTGCTACTCTCTTCTTGCTTAACGCAAGGATTGCATAAGGCTTACACCCCTTGCGCATGCTCTTTCGTAGTTGCAATAAACAAATGAACCTCAGGGAAACTACTTGTTTTCGACCTACAATCACACATCTTTGTCCCTCATTAATGACCAAGATTTATTGTTTTGTCTTACCGTTGAGTATTGTCTCATGCGATTCCAACCATTCCATACCAATCACAACATCATAAGATCCTAATATCGTGACGTACATGTTGGCCCTAGTGAAAAACTCTCCGAGGTTAATTCTACATCCTATAACCTTCCCACCAACCTTATTTTTGGCTCCCGAAGGAATTTCTACAAAGCTAAACTCATCTTGTTCGACTGGCCTTACCTTAATTATTTTTAGCATTGCACCAGAAATGAAACTATCGATAGCACTGGGATATATCAAAATACTAAGGGTCTAGTCAGTGATGGTACGTGATGTCTCTAACACAGTCGATTAGTTCTTTTCCTGGTGGTTATTCACTGCTGCATGAATCCGATGGGCCTTTCCCAATCTCCCATGGTAGTGGGTTCGACTGATCTAGATGCTCTGGTCCTCTCCATTGGCCAGTCACACTGGTAAAGTGGTTCCTCACATGTCCAACACCCTTTATTTGATCCAATACTCCTGGTACTCAAAGTAGAAGCTGATGGTCCACTAACCTAGAACCATGGTATGTTCTGTTGAACAAGCCTAAACTGTTGTTGTTGCGATCAACATTGTTGTTGGCTCTTTGGTCCTTGGTAAGGAGTCTATTGCCGAGGCGCTGGTCGCCAAGGTGTAGTGAAAGTGGATCCTCTCTGGAAACCATGATATACTGGTTAATGTCTAGTTGGTGTCTGATGTTTTTGTGCACCAGATGACACCTACCCTCCTCATCTTGCTAGAGTCCTTCTCTAAACCTCGTTGATCAACTGCTCCTCTATTATGATGCCTTCTAAACGACATCCTACGAGGTTTGAGGCATCAGAATCCCAACCTTTGCATGAATGTTGACATTAAGGCCAAACAAGAACCTGTTGACCTTAAGCTTCTCGGTATTCAGGTGTGGAGCATACCGAAGCAACTCCATAAAAAGGGCCTCATACTCGGGCATTGTACGGTCACCCTTTCGTAATGCATTGAACTCGTTGAGTTAACTCTCAATGAATTCCTCCAATAGATACCTCTCTCAGAACCATTCCTCGAGTAGTTCCCATGGAATGTCTTCGACATCCATGTTCAATTGTGGCAGGAGCATCTTCCACCATAGAAGAGTACTCCCCTTCAGTTGAAAGACCTTCTTGCATACCTTCAAGTTGGAGGTATAGTCATGAAGTGAAAAGCACATCATCATTTTCTCCAACCATGCTTCGGTGGCTGCACTGTCCACTACACTCATGGACTTGAGAACTTATCCCTCTTGAGATCTCAGTGAATGCTGACGATACGGGATGGGGCATGATGTGGACCCTCAGGGGTACAGGGACACTGGCCTCATCTCATTACAGTTGGTGAATCAAGGCCTCTGACATTCCTTGGAAGGATCTTGTCAGACCATCATCATCCCTTACATAATTTGAATCCAACCCTAGGACTTGTTCCTCCCCTTGGGGGTTATACTCTGAGGGTGTGGGCAGTTTTGGAGGCATCACACCTCCTTCCATGGCACCACATTGCAAACCTATGTGGAGTCCTCTAATCGATATCACCGCATGGACATGTTAAAGTTGTAATTAACGCTAGGTTAATACTCAAGGGTTTACTGTAGTGTAAATCATGGAGATCCATAGTTGCAGGGTTGAACCCTCTTTGATACCATATGTAACAACCCCTTACGAGAACCAACACTGTACACTTATTTTTATTTTTTTTTGGCTAGTACAAGGGAATCATCATGAGATGATTATAACATCACAAAATCAACATGTCAAAATAAAAATGAATTACCATCTACATGTCATCTAAATAAACGACAATGCCCGACCAACACATTAATGTTATAACAACGACACATGTTCAAAACACAACAAAAATAATGATGTAGTTTAGTGCATCACAACCAACTAAAGCGTAAAACACATTGTGATCAACTAGACACTGAAAATTACAATAACAATTTTCCCAACCTATCTTGCATGGCTAGAAGATCAACTATCAATATCGCTATCTATAAATCATGTCACATGAGTAAGAGATTATAAACCGAGCACATCAATTATTTAAATGGTGTAGTAGTGAGCTAATTACATGATCAATAATATGCCAATATTAAATTCAAGGTGTAAGAGAATCATCAATTACTGTATGGCACAAAGACTAAACACTTAATCATCTACACAACCACATTATCCCCTGTCACAACAAGTATAGGGTTATACATTTATTTAAAACCAGAAGGAGATCAATATTCTTAACAATCCATTAATTAACACCACTATTACATTAGGTATCTCTCCTTAATCCACTCATCCAATTAATTAATCCATCAATCATCAAGCTATTGAGTAAAGGCATAAGGCATTAGGAATTAAAAGCTGAGCGAGCTTAAGTAAGATTGTAACTGACTTTCATAATTAACATTAAAATAATGGTTAGGGTCTCAAAATCAAGTGTATCAAATCTACTAATGCCCTCTTATGGAGAAGAACTAGTTTCATTTAATTTTTGTTTTTCGAAGGCAAAAGTATAAAATTTTTAAATTGATATATCATTGCCTAAAATTATATCGTTGTCTAACTAATCTATATCGCTATACAAATATATCGTTGTTAACAATTCTATGGCTATACAAATATACAATATATCGTTATACCAATATATCGCTATACAATTATACAAATATACAAATATATCGCCACTAAGAATAATAACATTTATGTCCTATTTGTTGTCAGCAACCATCAATATTGATGTCCATTATGAATCTATATCTAACAAAGATATCGTTGTCCAATAATAATATTATGTCCATTGATATTAACAATAGAAACGCTGCCTAGAAATGGTATCGCTGTCCAACACTAACTACATTATATTGATGTAGATTAAATGTGTGGTAATGTTGTCTATCAACCCTATGATATCGCTAACTATTAAATATATAAAATCATTGTCCATAAAAAATATAAAATCAAATATATGTTTTCCATAAAATATATATTTTAGGGGAAAATTGTAGAGTTAAAATGATATCGTTGTCTTTTAATCAAGGAAATACAATATATATTGCTTTCTAATTAAAAAGGAAACATTGTCTAATAAATACACGATTTTTCTATCTATAAAATATATGATAATATTGTCTAACATTTGTAAAAATTGCTCATCATAGTAATTTCTCATCAACACTCAACAAAATCATGGTAATTCACTCACAATAAAATTGTTGTCAATAATAAAATTTAAGGGAAGTCGTTGAGTTAAGTTATGGGAAGGACGCTAAGATAAATTGGGTGGAATCACTGGTCAATATTGGGTATATCACCCAGAAAATCATGGTGAAAATTTTGTGTATTCTGCCCAAAAAAGCGTGGTGTGAGTGTTGTGTAACATGCCAAGAAAATTGTGGGGTGAACCGACAAGAAAAGGTTGTGTAAATATGATCTATTTATTAAATCACCGTCCAAATATATCGATGTTTATATCCCTGTGTCTATCATTGTCCAAACTATATGATATAAAGTTTAAAGAGATAAGACATCACCATGATGTCCACCATATGGATAAAAATGCAGTCACACATAGTCATAAAAAGAAGTCACACATAAAAATCAGTGATAATCATTCAAAAGAAGAACACAAAGATTACTCATTCAAAATTGAGTCATCCAAGATGTAGAGATATTCATTCACAAAAAGACGCAAGGATTACTCATTCATAAATGAATCAATCAAAGATGTAGAGATACTCAATCAAAAAAATATGCAAGGATTAATCATCCAGAAAACGTAGATATTTATCATACGAGAAAAACGTAGAGATTTGTCTTTCAAACTCATAGGTTTATCACTCACAAACGCACAGTTTTGTTAATAAAAAACACAGGTAGACATTTAACAATCAAACGCAGATTTTGATCAAATTTCAAGCAATTAAAAACACAGAGAACCGAAACAACTCTGAGATTCAATGCAACTTTGAGAAACAAAGCAGAGAAATGACGATGGTGCACTGGAGAAGATAAATTCCTAGGAGAGAATTCCTTGTTGGGAAGAGAATGATCCTATAGTTGTTTTTTTTTTTTTTTGTAAGTAAGAAGTATATATTATATGTAGTGCCTGCTAGAGCAGAAAAAGTTTCCAAAATACAAAATGAAACTGACTGTAATTACTGGACTGCCCCAACAGAGGGGAAACCAGTCCAGCCAACCCCTAATTCAACAGTCTTAGACAGTTGCTAATTCAGAAAATAAACAGAGTTCATCCTATAAGCCATCTAGTCTAGGAACCTAAGAAACTGGATGCACAGCAAAAGAGTGCTAGACACCTGGCAAAAATCCTAACCATGTGGCTCGGAGGTCCTCTTCCCACGGTTCTGCTTCGGTGTTGATCGGCTGGTCATCCCCGCATTTCTCCTTGCACTCCTCACGCTCCCTATTCTCCACTGGGCCGCTTCGTTCCACTTCCTTCTGCCTCGCTGCTGCCTGTCTCAGCATGCTATCCTTCTCAGTGTCATGTGCCTCCCTCAGAGTAGTGCCAGTGGGGTCCGTAGAGAGATCTGAATGCATGGTGGAGAGGATATGCAGAAAGGTGGCAACGTTGTCTTCTGTGGCCTGCAAACAGAATTTGAGGTCCGCCACCTCCCGCCGGAGCTCGAAAACTAAATCATACAGGATGCCCAAATGTTCTCTAAAGTGCTCGCTGTCGGGTTGGTCCGCAGGGTGGAGACGCAGTCGTTTGGACTCTCCAAAATCCAGTGGTGCGCTTCTCCAAGTACTCGAGGATCCAGGGAAGGACATGGTCGCAACGAATTGCATGCGGGGGTCCTAAGGACAATGTTGAGTCGGAGGCGACCCTCGCGGGATAGTGGCCATAGAGCGAAGGAGCAGAGATGGCGAAGGTGGCTGGGTGGACGCGGAATGAAGATGAACCAACTGCGCAGGTGGTGGGGTTGCAGCAGGGGACAGAGTTTGGAGGTGGGAGGAGGAGCCGGTTATTAGGGAGGTTGAAAGAGAGACAGGAGGTCTACGAGGCTTCCAGGGTGAGCCCCTCTTCAGCTTTCCTCGAATTCGTTCCTTCATGGATGCAGGTGAGCAGGTCTTGACCGGGATGAACCAAAATTGCAGATAGACAGTGGAGAAAGTCTCAGGACGATCCTAGTTATGGTTGCGTCGTGAAGGGAGGAGCCCTTCAGTCTGCAAACATGGTGCAATGCCGAATACAATGAGCCAAGCCATAATACAATACGCGGAGGAGCCAAGGGTGGCGTTAATTCCCTTTACCTTGACCATCATTGCCAATTTAAATGCATTTAATCTCCCGGGACGACACTGTCCTGCTGCACGGGCCGGTCACGTGGCTCCGTGTTGCCTTGCACCGTGTCCGATCTCGTCCATCGCCACGGGGATTCCACTAACACCCCATCCGGGGGGGATCCTATAGTTATTATCCAAGTATTTGAATCTAAGTATTTAAACATTGTAGTGATGACTTTTAATTCATCTCCTAGCCAACTGATGAGGCACAAACTAATAACTTAAAGGATAACACAACATAGGATAAAAACACAATCTGCATCCAAATCTTCTCCGTGAAGAAGAAAATAATGAAATAAAAGAGCAATCAAGGAATAAGGAAAACATAGGAAAGAGATACAAGAACACAGGCATGAGTCTGAGGCTCATTTTGGCCACGCGCAAAGAGATAGTAACTCATAAATAAAGGATACAATGGATAGCAAGGGTTCCTTCTGAGTAAATCAAGTGACAAGGGGATTACAATTACCATAGGAATGCATGTGCAAGAAATCTCATGCCAATGAAATCTTCATCCGAATACAGAAACATGGACATGTATAAATTAAATTTCATTGCAAGTAACAACTTTAACAGGCATACCTTAGCCAAATGCGAGTGCTCCAAAGTTGTTGACCTGGGCATGCTCTATCCTGCTCTTTCTTTCCAACCAATGTCACCTCATCGGTACCTCCCATCCAATGCTAGGGGTACCTTTCTTCCCCATGAGCACCCCGAGCCACAAAGGGGCCACACACACAATACCAGAGGATGTTAGCACCCAAATCGCCTCGCAAGGTCAATCTACCACTCGTTACCCGAGTTGGGTATCCCAACTCCCACAAGAGAAAGTTTAGTAGAGATAAAATTTCAGTAGCATAACGTTACAAAAAAAGATCAGATCCATACCCCTCCTCTTCCATCCTTTTTATAGATTTTTTCAGTAATTAGTTTCCCAAATTCTCATTAAATTCCTTTTTCATTTCATTAATTTTGAAAAACCTCCCTCGTACACATGTCGCTCGATCCCCTAGTTGCACCAAAAAATCAATTTTATTAATTAATTAAATATTCCTATTTCCCTCACCCACCTAAAAACATTCCTAAAAATGCTCCTCGATGTCCCAAAATTCCCTTAAAAATCTTAAATGACTTACGCCTTACTTAATTCCTAGTTGAGCTCATAAATAGAAAGTCTCAAAGTCTAGATTCCTTACTAAGTTAGACATTCATCTTTTTCCTTAAGTCTCCCCTTTTCTTTATGTTTCCCTTTTTCCTTAAGTTTCCTTTTTCTTTTAAGTTTCCCCGTTTTTCCTATTTAACTAAAATCAATTTAGAAAGTGTATATAAAAATAACCATTTACCCTCTTTTCTTTTTAACTAAAAATTAATTTAGAAAATGTAGATAAAAAAAAGCATTTACCCTATTTTCTTTTTAACTAAAAATAAAATTAGCAAGAGTAGATAAACACAACCATTGCCCCTTTTTAAAAATTTAATCCTTCATTATAATTTTTACTTTAATAATTAAAGTTTGAATTTCTTTACCCCCTTCTTGTTATATGTCTAATTATTTTTGTTCAGAGGTTCTACTTAGACCTAGGTTTTAAATTCATTAGGTTGGGTGACAATTTTAAGGGAAAATTTGTTTTTACTTTACTTAACATATCATTCATTCTAAGGCCGACTAGGTCCTAAGGAGGCATAGTTTTCTAGGCACTAGGTTTATTCACTTACCCGTTAAAATAGCAAGGTGCCCTTCTGGATGCACTACATGCTCCAAGGGTGCCACTCGACTTTTTATGTTTTTCTTGCACGATATGCCCTTCAAGACGCACTACATGCTCCAAGGGTTCCACTCGCCTCTTTCTGTTTTCCTTGCGTGATGTTCCCTTCAAGATGCACTACATGCTCTAAGGGTGCCACTCACCTCTTGACTAAATTTGGTAGACATCAAACCCCTGGAGTCAATACTCCGCCAGGTGATCTTGTGGGAGACTAAGGGCCTCCAAGGAATAAATCCCCTACCTTATTTCACACCCCTTAGAATCATCACGAGCGACTATCACAGTCTTCCCTCATGACATCATGGGTCTTCTCGAACTAGGTAATTGTTAACCTACAGTTCGAGCCATGGCTAGTAGGGTGTGGAAGGGTTGTTTCCACACCTCTCCCTCAATGTCTCTGGTTGTCTTGCATGACCCCTCTACTCCATATGTGAGTCTGGTTGATAAGATATTGTCAACCTGCATCCATCAACGAATCATGTTAGAAATAATAATCAATCGTCATAACATCTAATCATATGTGCATATGTCACATCAACAACATTCAAACCCAACAGTCCACTCCCTGACTCGATCTAGAGTCCAAGGCGTTTCATCAATGTTTCTGCATCCTCGAGTTCAAAATTCCTAGACACTCAATATAACCCAGTCAATAACACTTGTCTATGTAAATACAACATAATAAAATATCATCAAATCAATAATATCTCATAATCATAATCAAAACAACCAATAGATATAATAAGTCAGATCACTTGCACACAAGTTTCCTAAAAGAATAAGTTCCCTCAGTGCACGCAAGAGCAGGATGTTATAGATACAAGTTTAGATACCCATTCAAAATACTTTCCAGTAAAATTAATATGGGCATTAATAATATTTTCAACTTCCTTTCTAATAGTAGCCTCTAAGTTAGGATTAATAGGCCTTTGTCTTTGCCTTACTGGTTTCACTTCCTCCTTGATAGAAATATCATGATAAATAATGTTAGGATGAAAACCATGAAGATCCTCAAATGACCAAGCAAATACATCCTTAAATTCATGGAATAGATTCATGGATTTTTTTTTTTCTTCTTCTAAACATTGGGCTCCAATATTTAAAATCTTTAGGTCTTCTTGAGACCCAATGTTCACCAAAACGATACTTCCATTTTTTCTTTTTGAATCCTCCTATTCCTTTTCCAATTTTTTTCCAACATCACTTGACCAGAATGAGATTTATATAGGATTCAATCCTTTAGGAAACTTATTATCTTCTAGATATACAATTTCCTTTCTTTTTTTTGGCTCATCAGGAAAAAATTTCCATGATTCTACATTATTAGGAAAGTTATGATGACAAAAAGACATAAACATGAAATCAATCATTTGAGGAAGTAATTTCCATGTAGGTCCAGCTACAAAAACAACACTCCTATCAACCATAGAATTCAAATGTTTCCTCATATGAGTGAGGTTAAAATATTAAGATTGGAGATTAAATACCATACTTCATATGTATACCTTTTAAGAAACTTGTTTAAGGGGGTGTAAATTATTCTAATCAAATTTATAACAAATTTAGAATACCCAAAAATAGTAATATTATAACATCCAAGATTGAAAGAATTTTCAAATCCAAGAATCAAGGATTAAATTTTGTGATATTGTTAGCACAAGTGAATTATAGTATGTAAGAAAAATTATGAATCTTTTCCATAGGAAAATAAAATACTATTCTAGCTCCATTTCCCTCACTTGAACATGCACCATCAAAATACATGTGCCACATTCCATCTTCAGGATCTGGAGGTGGTGAAATAGAATCATTATCCTCTTCTAGAAAAATAGAGTATACATCAATGTCATCCTCAATGTAATTGACATAAGGTCGCAACAGATGTTCTATGTAGGGAGAGATTCATCCTTCCTACAGAATAATGATGTTATTTCCACTCTTTGGAAGATAAATGTGTGCTCCGTCTAGAGAAATATATCCACCAATGAATGGTTTCCCGTCTCTTCCAAAAATGTTAAGTACCAAATACCTGAGCACAAAAACACCACAACATATCCAAGAGGAATGTAGAAGAAGCTCAATTTATTATTATCAAACCATTATGGTTTTTAGGAACCAAATACCAAGATAGCATAGAAAAACCTCAGAATAAGTACTCAACGCCTTGAAAAAGAGAGAATTTCAGATAATAAGCCTCTTCGAGGGGGAAACCTCCTTATACACCACATAAATTTACAAATACCAAATGATTCCAAATGAAAATATCTCATTGGTATATATAGGAGACTAGGAGGTACAATTACAACTAATAGACCCAAGTTGACATAAATGAAATAACAATACTAATGTAATATACCCTAATTAAGAGGTAATGTGACACTATTTAGGGATTAGCATGCCCCTCCCCTTCAGACAAGTGTTGTCTGCAATGCTTGAATAATTATGGATGCTTCTGTTTAAAATACTCATCTTCCCAAGTGGAATGTTCAACACATTTTTTCCTCCACTTAATGAGATACTCTGAAATCGATCTATTCCTCAGCTAGTGAATTCTTGTGTTAGTAATAGATTCAAGATCCAATATGATTTTTCCTTCCTCGTCAAGTTGTGGAAATATAGTTTGAACTGGGATCTTGTCACATATAACCTTCTTTAAGCATGAAACATGGAAAACTGGGTGTACTCGTGAAGATGTAGGAAACTCCAATTTGTATTCCATAGTAAAAATCCTTTTCAACACCTTATAAGAGCCATAGTAATTTGGTTATAAGTTATTATCCTTCTTGGCTTGCTTGAGGGACATCTGTTTTTATAGTTGTAGTCTTAAAAACAACCAATCCCCTACTTCAAAACTTCTTTCACTACGATGTTGATCTGGTTGTTGTTTCATGTGATTATGTGCCATGGTTAGGTTGTGTTTTAAGATTTGGAGAGCTTTTTGTTTATGCTCGATGTGATCTTCCACTACTTGAACCTTAGATTTTTATATTAGAGAAGAAGTGATGGAAGGAGGGTGGTATCTATAGAGTCCCATAAATGGTGTCATTTTTGTTGCAGTATGAAAGGAAGTTTTATACCACCATTCTTCCAAGGGTAACCATTTGAACCATTGTTTTTGTTTATTAGAGACAAAGAAACAAAGGTATTCTTCCAAAAATTTGTTCACTATCTCAGTTTGTCCATCAGATTGAGGATCATAGGATGAGCTATAAGCCAATTGAGTACCCAAACAAGAAAATAATTCTATCCAAAATTGTCCAGTGAAGATGGGATCTCTGTCACTTACAATAATATTTGGGCTTCCATGTAGCTTTTGAACTGTCTCCATGAATGTGTTGGAAACTATACTGGCTTTGAAGGGATGAGAGAGTGAAAAAAAATGTGTGTACTTGTTCAAACTATCAATAATCACCATGATGACACTATTTCCTTCATACTTTAGTAACCCTGTGATGAAATCCATGGAAAACTCCTCCCAACGCTGAATTGGGATGGCTAATGGTTGTAAAAGACCTGGGTTATTAATTGTTTCCACCTTATTTTTTTGGAAAACTAAACATTCTGCCACAAACCTTTAAACATCAGTTTTAAGGCCATCCCAAAAAACTTCCTTCTTGACCCTATGGTAGGTTTTAAAAATCCATAGTTCCCTCCTACCAAAGAGGTGGGCATTTACAATAGCACTTTTTTTTTTAGTTGGGAGTTATTACATAAATATAAGTGATATGTGTACCATAGTGAATCATTTTTTCCATGTAAATGTATCTGATGCACTAGAATCCTAGTGAAACCTTTGAATGACAGTCCACACGTTTTGGTCATTCTTCCATTAAACCCTCGCTTCTATTATCCAATCAGGTTGGATGAAAGAGATAACACAGAGAAATGACTCAAAATCTTCATCCTTTCTTGAGATTGCATATGCCACAACATTTTTCTTCCCTTTTTTATAGATGATTTCAACATCATAACCCAATATCCTGGTCACCCATTTTTGTTATTCTTTTAAAGATAGTCTTTGTTCCAAGAAGTATTTAATACTATCATGATTTTGTTTTACCTTGAAGTTCCTACCTATTAGGTAAGGGATCCATTTATTCAATACATGTAGTATTGCCATCATTTCCTTCTCATAAATGGGTTTGTGTGAGTCCTTTCCTTTGAGTGGTCGACTTTCAAAAGCAAGGGGTCTTCCTTCTTGCATTAGAACAACACATTCCATAATAAAGGTTTTTGTAAAGTCTAGTGTGGTCAATACAAGAGCTTGATTTTTTTCTAGAGTCCATGAAAATTCATCCTTCTTATTTAATGTCATGAAAGGTGTTGTTAGTCTTCCATAGTTCCGAATAAAGTTGTGGCTGTAACCTGTCAAACCCAAATATACTCTAAGATTATTCAATGTTTTGGGAATCGTCCAGTCCATCGTGGCCTTAATATTGTTAGGGTCTACCTTGACACCTTCATGAGATACAATATGACCCAAATAATCTACCTTCTTCACCCTAAAGAAACATTTGGATGGTTTGGCATATAGTTATTTCTCCTTTAGTAGTTGTAGCACCCTGTCAACATGTCACATATGATCCTCCCAAGACTTTCTATAGATTAGTAAATCATCAAAAAATACTAACACAAATTTTCGAAGGAAGGGATTGAAAATGGAATTCATCAA
>JZKD02S2300661.1:2033799-2053263 GCA_000966675.3 Picea glauca | reverse complement strand
CTGGGTTTTCCTTGCAGTTGCCCGATCTATCATTTGGCATCTTTCTCAGGATGATTGGACACTTTTGGTAGCAGGGCATAATTATTCAAGGCTTCAGCATTCTATCAGGACGTGGCAGATCTGCTTGTTTAGTCTTCATTGTATATCCAGCGTTTGGAGGCTCATTTTGTATTGTCGGGAGCATTTTGTAGCAGCTCATATCTATTGTTTGTACAGCCATCTGAGGTTTATGCCAAATCGGCCATCTATTGTATTGATCTTACATTGCTCATAATAAAAAGGTTAGATCTTTGCTTGTGCTTCTACATCTTGAATATATTGTGATCTCCATGTGTTGATGAATCTTGTATGCATTTAAAAACTCAATAAATTAGTAGTAGTTAGTGATTCCAAGAAAGAATTTGGCTTGGGATCATTACAAAGGTCATTTCTCAGGTCCGTAATTTTATCTTCTTCATGATTATCTCTTAGAGTGAGTGAAAGGTTGCATCCACATCCATGGCCTCCATGGTTGACCTCTCCACGCAACAAAAGAAAGTGGATAATATCATGGAAGAATACAAAGACATATTTGCATCACCTACTAGGGTACCTCTGCACTGTCAGGTCAATCATCCCATTGATATGACCCCCAGTGCATCGTTACCCAATGGGTCAGTCTATCATTTTTATCTGCTAGAAAATGAGGATATAAAATTTCATATCCAAGAAATTCTCCACAAGGGGCACAACTGACCCATTTTATCACCCCGTGGAAGCCCAATCGTTCTGGTGTAGAAGAAAGATGGGACTTTGCGAATCTGCATTGATTACTAGACCCTACATAAAATCACAGTCAGGAACTGGTACATTATTCCCTGAATCAACAATCTCCTTGATCATCTCAAGGGGTCCAAATACTTCAGTAAAATTGATCTGAAGTCTGGATACCATCAAGTCCCAATAGAACAAACATATGTATGGAAAACTACCTTCAATTAAAAAGAAGGTATTTTTGAATGTTGTTCATGCCCTTTGGTTTGACAAATGCCCCAACAAAATTTATGAGGATGATGACCTATATCTTGTGGCCTTTCACTATTTATTTTTGGTGGTCTATCTAGATGACATCCTCATCTAGAAAAAGACTTGGGCAGAACACTTGCAACATATTCAATAGGTTCAACACACTCTATGGTAGCACAAGCTATATGCCAACTTGGAAAAATGATCCTTTGACATGGATAGGGTACAATACCTCAGATACATTTTTGATGCACATGGTGTGCATGTTGATCCATCTAATATCCAATTCATCCATGACTGGCCAGCCCCAACCACGCTCACTAAGCTTCGAAGCTTCTTAGGCCTTGCCAATTTCTAACGAAGGTTCATGTTGGGATTCTCCCATATTGCATGGGCCCTCAGCCAAACAACCAGAGGTGGTGGTAATTCAAAATTTGTGTGGGGGTTGTCCTAATAGAAAGAATTCGATGATGTGAAGCATCGCTTGTGCTCCACCTCATTTATTTCATTATCTAAAGAAGCACTTGTGCCCTTCCTCATTGAGACACTATTAGATGTCATCCATAAGTACCATACTTAAGAAAAATAGATGTACTCCATTGTGGAAGATTGCCACCAGTGGAGGATTTACATTCTTAAGAAGGAGACATTCATCCACACTGATCATAAGATGCTACAGTTCATGCAGACCCAAGGAAAATTGAAGAATGACCGCCTTAAGATTTGGTCCACATATTTGCAACAGTTCCACCTCAACATTAAGTATAAAATAGGAAGTACCAATCAAGTTGTTGATTTCCTTAACTAACCTCCAGTTTCCACAGTCACCACAATGCTTGATTCTTATGGCCACGAGACCTCCAGATGGACCCACCTCTATGAGACAGATCCTGACTTCGCCAACACCTACTAGATATTGGGTGCAAACACATCTGTCACTAATTTCCATCTTTAGGACAAGTTGTTGTGCCATCTAGTCCATCTATGTGTTCCATAAAGCAAGCGAGAGAAGTTGATTTGGGAAGCCAACTATAGTTGGGTGATAGGACACTTCAGAGTGGAAAAGACAATGGCAGTGTTGCAATGACATTTCTACTAGCTAAAACTTTGACAGGATGTCAACAAGTATATCTGGTCATGCACTTCCTACATTATTTCCAAACCAGACATTAAGAAACAAGGCATGTAAACTCCTCTGCCTACTCCTGATAGGCCATGGGAATCCATATCAATGAACTACATGTTGTCCCTTCCATCAACCAAGCAGGGAAATGACTGTGTTTTTGTGGTTGTTTATCACTTTTCCAAGATGGTGATTATGTCTTCCTGCAAGAAGAGCATCATAGCGAAGGCCACTGACAAGCTCTCATTTGAATGACTGTGGGTACACTTTGGGATCCCACAAAAATTTATCTCATATCAGGATATCTGGTTCCTCTGAACATTTTGTTCAAGCCTCTAGTCACTATTGGACACCAAGCTCACCAATTCCACTGCCTTCCACCCCCGGACGAATGGCCAAACTGAGTTCGTCAAATGGATGATCATGCACATATTGTGCATGTACAATTCCAAGCACCTTGGGATGAGATTATTCCCTATGTTCAACATAGCTAAAAAAAATCCATTCATAGCTCACCCAGCCACAACCCATGTCAAGTGGGGTTGATATTTAAACCATTGGGTCCCATGGATGTTGCACTACCCTTTGCAGCCACCCAAGAAGACTCATCGCATGCTCCAACTAGAGTTGACAAATCCACCTATTTCATTGAGAGGATCCAACACATCCACCAATAGGTTCAGGATATTTTACATAATTTCAATTCCACGTACAAGCAACACCATGATCAACACTAGGTGTGACATCAGTTTTAGGTGGGAGACAAAGTTTGGTTGCACTTGCAGAAAGGATGCCTTACAGGACCTCATAGAAATATTTGTCCACTCTATTATGGAACCTTCACCATCACTAAGTATATGGGTGACAATTATTTTGAGCTCAACCTTCCCCCAGTTCTTGTCTTGCATCCAGTATTCAATGTGGACCTCCTTCGGCCTTATTTTCCACCATTACTAGACACCTAGGATACAAAAGAACAATTGGCACCAAAAGATATCAATGTTTACTGCATGGGACATGAATCAACTAATCATATCATGAAATCATAGGTCGAGGGCACTCACCATCAGAGTATCCAACTTTATTGGGTTGTCAAAGCACGACAACTTCTACACCAATGCAAGTGGCTCACCCAGGGCCACATTCAACATAAATCTCCTCATCTGATGGAGACACTTAATGCAATGGAGACCATTTCTTCCTAATAGGGGATGATTGATCTATGAGGATCTTAATGGCCACCCACCTTGTCCAACTGGCTCAAAATAGGTTTTTGGCAACTTACTATGTTTTAGCAGTTTTTCTGTTCCTGAACTTTTAGGGCCTTTTGGAGGGCCAAAATGATGTTTTTCCATGATAAGGAACCTCAATGAAAGCCTAAAACTCTCATTGAACACTCTAAATGAAGTGGTTCATCAATAATATTCCAACGAGCTATTATGTGCCCTAAACAAATATCGTATGCAAAAGTTATGAACTCGGGAAGTTGATGTACTAACTTACCCCAATGGGGCCCACATGAATTTTGGCACTCTATCTCCTAGGGTTAGGGTTTTGGATGTGTAGGGTTTTGGAATTCATGTTTATTGTAATAATTCATTGAGAGCCTTAATGATCATAGTCGTCACATCTCTTCTCAGAGATAATATGCCATCATTCTAGCAAGCTTGTTTTCAACATATTTCTTATTTAATAGAAACAAATTTTTATTGTATCTCTATTGTTGTTCATCATGTCTCTTTGTTAATATTATAAATCTGCAGCTTCATTTCTTTCCTCTCATAAATCTAGATCACTTTTGGAACAACAAACTGACCATACTCACAACAAAGAGAGATCAAGTTTGAGTATGCTCAACTAGGGTCAACTTTGCATACAACCAAAGGCTCTACCTTGAATAAAATAGTCTTAGTCCAAGAAAATAAGTAAGATGCAACAATAAATGAACTTTAAGATTTAGAGTGAAATGAAAGGTTCAATCAATAATCCACTGATATGCATGTGTATATTTGGATTCGACCTTGATAGAAACAAATATAAGAGATGGGTTTGACCCATTTTCCCCTTTTCAATAACCAATATTTTCCCAAGTTTGAACATGGGTCAAATAATTATAACCTAGGTAAAACTAGAACCAAAGACACACTAAAGAAAATTAAGACAACTAGAGCTCATATATACTAGATTTCATTCAAGCACATTCCATTAATTCAAGGTCAAACCATATTAACTTGTGTAACAAGCATTAATGGGTCTTTCCATTTACCATGGATCTCATAAAATTAAAAAGAACTTAATTGGATTTGAAACCCTCACTGTCATGTATGAAAATAGTCGAGGTGAGATCAACACATATCTCAACAGTTCACCATTTCTCCAAATGAATAATGAACATAGAATGGAAAAGGAAAATATGAATCGTGACAAGTTGAAAACCAAGACTAGAATCTCCTTTCATCCAACAACCAACAATTATTCATTTTACAAATTTTTCCAATAGGTATAGCACATACAACCAATAAAACCATTGAAACAAAATCAACATTATCACCCAATTTTTCTCAGGAATGAGAGATAAGGGAAGAGAGACTTTTACACTCACGACCCATCAAACATATCCAAAGTCTACCTCATTTGTAAAAAATATTTATACAAGAGATGTTGAATATCCAATGTACTTACCTTGTCCAATTGTGACTTTATAGTAGTGTTGAGATAGTTTCCACAATGACCAAGCAGGTTTGTTCCTTAGGTGGATTTCTTTTCCACATACTGATCAATGAAAAATGAGCATAACCCTAGCTCCTTGAAATATGGTAAGGCACAAGATGACTTTTCATTAAATCCAACATCGAATTTAAATAGATGCATGGCCATCACATCATGTACATTAAATCTTTACCATAGTCAATGGCCATATAGTAATAAAAACCTATCTTGTGTATCACTAACAACTCGCATCACCAATAACAAAATATTAATTCCACCGAAAATATTCCATCACTGAAGAGCTTCTCCAACTCTCTTTTAATAAATTATGATTCCATTCCAATTTAATCGACCCAGATGTAGACTCTCTTCCATGTTGAATTGTCACCTGCCACGTTCTCTTGAAGTAATACCTATGTGGTGGGACAACACTTATATATAATGACATATTACAAACCGCTTATATCTTGTGTGCATTTAAAATTGGTAACATATCTCAAATGTTTCAAACATTATTGCTTATGAACTCAATGCTTATGGAATTTCAGTTCAAACATAACCTTTCGTTAATAACAAAAATATCAACATGGAACACAAATGAACTTGTAAGAGTGAATCCATTGATATACCATAGCCTTATATGCATACTATGACTTTTTAACAAGATATTTGAATATGAATGCAAACTTACCCACATGTAAATCATTTGTGGCCATTCTTTTTCTTGTCATACTTCAACCTCATTGTATATATGCCACATTTGTATAAATAAATTGTAAAGTTTATATGTTTTTAACTTGTGATCACCATGCAGTCATAGGAGTAGGGAAGATCATTCATTTGGCATATTTCACAAGTACCATGTAATGGCCCAGTTTTGAGCCCCATACTAAATAATGTATTTTGTGAATTTATGAAAGTTCAGAGTGCCTAAACAATTAAAAGGGGCTAGTGTTCCTAGGAAATGTAATGTTTTGATCATTATTAATAATAAATACATCCTTGGCTGCTAGATGGAAAAGAAAAAGAGTTATAGGGGGCTATGATTCCACAAGAGAGGGTTCTTGAGGCGATAAGTATTTATTTTATATTTTATTTACCCATTTTTGTTTTAATGGAAAATATTAGTTGAATGAGCTTGTTGGGGGAAGGCCATGTGGTTCTATAATTACAAGAAGTATATAAACCCATCTTTGGTATGGTTGGGGGGTTCACTCACTCACTCATTGTTCATTATTCATTGTTCAGACTATTCAGTTTGTTCTCTCTCCAATCACTCTTTCACCCACTCTTCATTCCTCATTAATTTTGATCTTGGCTTGGGAAAGAAAAACGAATTGTGGAGAGGAACCATCGTTTTGTTGGAAGTAATTATTGCTAGTGTATTCTAGCCATGAATTAATTCCTGCATGTCTGAGATGCATTGGCAAGTGTTAATTTTTACCCACACCTGTGAATCCTGAGAGTACCTACGTGGAGATTCTTGACCAGATGCATTGGAGCCCTGGAAGGAGGTGGACAACCTGAGTGACTGTGTGGAAGAGAAGGGGGTCCATTCTCTTGGGTTGTGCAGACTAGGTAGAAGAGATTTGGTGTACTTTGGATTTGTGTGTGTGTTGAGAATCCTATGATATCTTGAGAGTTGACTGGTTTGGGAAGATAAGTGACACCTTGGAATCATCCTTGTGGATTCATAGCCCTGGATTAGGGGTGACATTGTTGTTGAGACTTGGAACAACAATGTCTACGGTTCGGTGGAATGTCCTTGGTTTGCAACCAGTTGGTTATTCATTTAATTAAAAATAAGTTCTCTATGTCATGGTTTCATTTACCTATATATTTATTTTTGTTGTGTATTTTTTTTATCTATGAAATTCATATCAATAGTATGCATGCTTGTTGGTTATTGTTGTGAATGACATATGGTTCATTTATTTTATGTTGTAGGATGAATCTTCATCTATGCATGTGAACATTTCATGCATATTTATCAATTAAAAATTTATCAGAATTCAAAATTATTTCAGAAGCGATCTTGAAGTAGCGTGCCCAGCTTGTGGGTGGATGGGTATGTTACATATTGTTATCAGAGCTTCTAGTTGAAACACTAGACTGGTATGGGCTGAAACTATTGGAAACAGTATTAAAATATTGTCCTTAAGAATGAATTTGTCATTGAGATCTTAAATCTCAGTTGAGATAACATTGCAGAGGCCGCGTAGAAGGCCTATCATCGTGATTACATAGATCCTTTGTAAAGGATCGTATAATCATGACCATTCCCTATTGATTTTGGGAGTTATCACAACTGTTGAATCAAATAGCTCTAGATCATTAGATTGGGATCCAGGTAAACAAGAACCATCAGATAGAGGTGAAACCAGGGGCTAGGTGGGATTAAGTCCCAAACGTTAGATCAATTTGGTAGACTGCCAGTTGTCGATCAAAGAAGAGAAGGAGATGGATACACTGGAACTTCATCGCTTCGATGATTATGGGAGACAAGGAAAAAGCATGAAAAAGGATGAAGTCGTGAAGTCCCATCGATCATCTGATCTGATAGGAGGCTTCGGTGAAATCTCGGTTGTTGATCAGGGCCATCCAGTATTGACCACTTCGGTAAGATTAACTCCAAGAGAATCAAACCATTTTAGAATTGCTATAACTCGGAATCTCAGAGCGCCAAAGTCTCAAAATCTCGTCGACCATTGGATCAAGGGAAGGACTTTAGGATTAATGTTGATTGTTGGATCTAGCAATGGTGGAAGGATAGAGTAAATGAAGGTGATAAATGATGGTAAGCGGTCATCGCCACTTTATGTCCACTTTAGCAGGTGTAACTTCTGGGAATGTTGAACAACTTGAGAGTTTTAAAATGGATTCCCAGAGGCCAAAAGTCCCAAAATCTCATCGACAATTAGATCAAGGGAAGAATTCAAGAGTAATGCAGGTCGCAATTGTGGAGTAGAGAATGTGGGACATTTGTTAGGTAAATGACATGTATTATTCCATGTGGCATGGGGACACCTGTCACATGGATTCAGTATCTTATGGACCCCAACCTATTCATTTTTAGTGACATGTGGCGCATATACCAAGGGTACACATCACCATAGGTGATGTCAACATACCATGTCATCTCAAATATTATGGAATTCAGGAATGTCCAACATCTCTACCAGTGAAAGTGTCAATGGTCGAAGTTTTGAATTCATGTAGACCGTCGATCTAATATTCCTTCGAGACTTTTCTCAAACCGTTAGATCAAGCAATGGAAGGATGGTGTAAGCACTTTGGTAGGTATCGCTCTGGGGGAGTTGAAAAACTTGGGAGTTGTAATATCCCAGAGTCCTGGAGTGCTGAAGTCCACAAATGAATAAGGACCGTCCATCTTGATGCTTTATTAAGTCATGGTCGTTAGATTAACTAGTGGAAGGATAACGTAAGAAGATGTCTTAATTGATGGTAAGTGGTCATTGTCACTTTATGACTGCTTTGGCAGGTATCACTTTGGGGAAGTTGAACAACTCGAGAGTTTCAATGTATCAGATCCCGGAAGTAGAAAATTCATGCGGTCCATTGATATAATTCCCTTCGGTATTTCTCATGACCATCTGATTTAACAGTGGAACGATAGGGTAAGAGATTAAATGGGTATCACTCCAAGAGAGTTAAGTGACTTGGGATTTGTAATGTTTCGAAGTCTTGGAGCACCAAAGTCTCATATTGATTAAGGCCATCCATCTCAACATCGGATTAAGTTGTGACTATCAATATCATTGAATCCTCAAGATGAGTTGGGATCATCCAATCGATGGGAGATTAAATATCAATCGTCTGATATACTAGTGGAGTTAATATAAGTGTTCGATGAAGTTTACTCTGGGAGAGTTGGAAGACTGAAATGGGAGAATAGTTGAAGGCCAAATTCTGGAGGACTTGGTTCCAACACCGGTCTCATGATAAGGTAAAGGGGTTGAGGGGAAAGGGGCCTAGAAGTAGCCCAACCCTCAGAAATTTTTGAACAAGATCCTGTGTACAAGAATAAGGGAAAAATATTAGTGTCGGTAATGCAAAGACAAAATGAAATGGGCACATGAGTAGCCTTATTAGAGACTGTGAGAAGTGTGAAAATAGAAGTACGTAGTTACAATGAAGAAAATGAGATGTTGATGAGATAATAAAACTAGATAAATGTTCATGTAATGCAAATCTTAAATCAGTTGCAGAGGCAAACAAAGAATGGATCAAACTCAAGATGGGAGGAAGAGGGTTGATATTGTGAAAGAAGAGATAACTACAAAAGAGCTAGTTATTCAAGAAGTGCTAGAAGAATGCATAGACATCACTCATATCACTCAAAATGGAAATTTTACACATCAGAATATTACATAAGTAGTCAAGAAGTGTCTCATGTTAGGCACCAAAGAACAAGACGTGAATTGGATATTTTTCAAGGAGATTCGAGGAAGCTTAAGACACCATCCCTTGATGGTGAAAGAGAAAGGGAAGATTATGTTGAAGCATGGTTTCTTGGACTTAGGAGTTATTTTCAATTTCATAACTACTCATAAAACCTAGAAGCCATAATTTCCACTTAACATTTACATGGAAAAGATGTTATCTAGTGGGATCAACTCAAGAAAGTTGAGCACATAAATGAGAGCATGATCAATTGGAAGAAATTCAAGAAATATTTTCATAAGGAGTACCTTTCAGAGCACTTATATGACAATAAATTGTAGGAGTTCTTTGAAATTAGGCTAGGAATCATGACCATAATAGAATATGAAAAGAAGTTCTTGGGGCTGCTAAAGTATGTGGGGTTTATAAAATATGAGAAGGTGAAAATATTTTTTTTTTTGAGTGGAATTCCTTCATTTTATAAAGAGAAGATTCAATATGATGAGCCCAAGAATTTAACTAAGACCATTAGGAAGGCTAAGTACCTGTATGAGCAAGGAAAGGGAAGAGATTCTTTGCAGAAATATTGGAAGGATAAGAAAAAAGAGAATTTTGATCAGAGAAAGAAAGGATTCAAACCTCCTTTCAACAGAAATATCCCAAATAAAAATCAGCCAGACTAGTATGATAAGGATGAATCCAAGAGAGAAGACTCCTTGGGAAAATGGTGAAAACCACCAATCCAATGTTAGGGATGCAAAGAAGATCACTTGTACAAGGATTTCCCTCACTGAAAAGACAAAGTGAAGACAATGCATAACATCCAAGAGGCTACACCAGTATATGACATGGGAATAATATATGTAGCCTTAGATGATTGACAAACAAAGTGTTATCACTGAAATATCATTTGCAACATTGCACACAATGGTTAAGGAAAAATATTAATGCCAACAATAATTATTCCACCCACAACACCAAAAATTCATTCAAAAGGGGAAAAAATATACAATTGTGTAAAATATTATAGTGCACAAATTCACCAAAGGAGGCATGTGCACAGTGCGTAGAATGCACGAGATAACCTATCCCTCAGGGCGCACTATGCACCAAATGTGCGACTACGTTAGGAAAATTCGCACTCTATGTGTGGGAAAAGGAGTTATACCCACACACATGTGCGTAGGTATTTCCCCTTTTTCTATGCACTGGTGGGCCCATACCCTAAAAACCCCATGTACGACCCTTCCTACAACCCCTACCTACAAACTAGGAATTTCACAAGGTACAGGATGATAGGACCACTAACCTATCTCTTTCCACTCCCGAATCGGTAGCCTCATGCTCCCACAATCTCAAAATCTCCTTAGAGCTATCTCGTCAGTTCAACAACAGTCACAGGTACAAATAAGATGGAATTATGGGCCCACTATCCATATATAGCCCCTTTTACCAAACTTCCACACTCTGTTACAAGAGCCCAGAGCCTCTCTTTTCCAATCCATTCTCAACCACAAGATCCTAGTCTTGCCATATACACATTCACATTCCCCAGGTCACCATCTGCACTTGGTCCTAGAGGAGTATTATTCTCACATCACATCTAAGTACGCATGCTCACTTTCAATTTTATAAAATAAATGTTATATGTTCTTTATCATCAGATATTGTTCATGTTGTTTATTTAGTTTTCATGTGTGCAGGTATTTGTTCCACAAGCTTGCATCCCCTTTAGGTATGTGTTTGACACTAGCATGCAATTATTCCCTCTGTAAATCAATTGCATATCCCAATCACACCCTATGAAATTTACCTTTAGGGTCCTTACATCCATCTCTATAGTACCTTTACCTCTACCGCATTTGGGTACTGTCAACGACCAGTAGCACTCTCCCCCACATGATTTGTCCCATTCATAGTTCCCCTTGGCAACTTGACACTCATGTTGATTTCACCCCCTAGGGATGGGAGTCCTGATAGGCTTATGCACTTCTGAGAATGAACCCCATGCTTCTTCTCATCATATTGCTAAATTTCCCAATGGACTCCTAGGTCATATCATCTTAGTTCTATTGACTACACCTCCATAGTTTCATAATCCCTCCATCTCATCCAGCATCAATTTTCCCATTTGCAGATTGTCCTCCATCCATTTAAATCATACAGAAACCCACCCATGGCCCCCCCACCCTCCACCATTTCTCTTTCACAACTTGCACCCTAACAAGCCAAGCCATCTTTCACTGGGGCACCTGTTTCTGTATCTGTATACTCAACCCCAATTATTATTTATTTCTTTGGTAATGGTACAAATCCTTTTGTTTCCAGCATGTACATAGCTTTTCGTCACCATCCTTAATGGCCTTTCTTTCCTTGGAAAAAGAAACACATGTCTCCCTTAGTTGGGGCATCAACTCTTTTTTCATTCTGACATCGTTCACGAACCCCGAGTATCCTAATTTCATATACCCATGATCTATAATTTTTTCCACTATGTTAGCCTCTGGCACAATTTAACCCCATATCTAGTTGTCCCCCTGACACTAGATCAAGTTTTACAATTGTTTCCAATCATCCTTCAAAATTCCCCAAGCAAGGGAAGTCTTGTGTCCCACAACATATTGACTTCATTCATGTTAGCCATCAGTACCTGATATCACCTATTACTCAGTGGATTTCAAGAATCCCTTTTCTTCTTGGCGTTGTGTCTCCCTTCATGTCGACATCAACACCATTTCCAAAAGGGAGACAACGTCTTTACTCTCATTACCTTTTCAATGAGGAGTCTTGGACGACACAGAGAGAATCATCATTGATTTTTTATTCCATTGACCCCCATAACAGTTGACTTCATAAAAATATCATGTTACGGTGGTTCTTACTATGTGAATATTGTAGTTGTTTCATATCAGTCGAACACCTTTGAATTTGTTAGGCCATCAATGCCTATGAGTCCTTGACAATTTTTACAGTTGTCCTTGACTCACTTCAGAGTTCGTTCACCATTCAAAACTATCATCTTCCATTATCAACCATCCCTGAGGGCATTGCAGTTATCTACATCAACATACATCTTTAGTTACAGTCGCAGATTCTGGTTTCATGACACAAGCATGGGACATGCCCTCCTCGTTTGTACACAGATTTTATTTTTCTCCCTAGAAAAAGGTTTGTGTCCTATAGTTTTTCCTCTACCTCCAGTGTATCACTCTTGCATATCCTCTCTTCACTCTTCATTACAATGGCACTCTCAACAAAATAAACGTTGATGTATTTTGGCTATACGTATGCTCCTAACCTCACACATCAGGGGGCTTCTTTTATCACTAAAATATTCTCCGCAACATTGCACACAATGGTTAAGGAAAAATATCAATGACGACAACAATTAGTCCACCCACAACACCAAAAATGCATTCAAAAGGAAAAAAAATATACAATTGGGTAAAAAATTATAGTGTACAAATTCACCAAAGGAGACATGCGCAGAGTGTGCAGAATGTGTGGGCCAACATAACCCTTAGAGCACACTATGCACCAAATGCATGACTATGTATGTGAAAAGCCACACATTTCTATGAACGACGCATGTATGGATCTTTTAGAGCCCTCAACCACATTTGTTTCGATGCCCAACTCAATTTCACACTCATATCTGAGGAAAACCTAGCTTGGGGGATGGTCAAGGGATATGGGATTCCCTAAAAGGCCCCTTGATCACACTATGAACCAATAACATTTTTCCTTCGAGTAATGCTATAAATAAGAGCCATGAGTGTGCTAAGAAACCAATATCTTCATAGTATTGTTATGCTACAAGAATTATTCCTTGAGAATCCTCTTTTCTCTTTGAATCCTTCAAGAACCATTGTAATAGGCCATTCCACTCACCTCTTGAGGGAATAGGCATTGTTTTTCTTCACCATATTCCATTTCTTCCATTGTAAGAGAGAAGATCTCTCAATTAGGGAACTCAAGACCCCTCCCAAGTAGGAAGATGGGACTCATAAGTCCCTACCCTTTCTCTACGATGTTTTTTCTATTAATCTATTGATCCATTGGTAGAATTATGTTGCTCATTGTTTTATTTTCATGGTTCTAAGTTTCTCATGCTTTATAACATTTATTTCTTAGTTGTTTTAGTTTATTTCTTTGTTTTTATATCTGTTTAGTTTACTTAACCCACTCACAAACTTCTGTCTTGTCTAGCAGGCTCATCTATACATGCAAGTGTTGTTGTTTTGTACACCCAAGTGACAAAACCAACACAACACATAGTACCAATCCAATATGATCGAGGTGGAAGGTAAGATCATTAATCATCCTATTTATATTTTAATTGATTCAGGAGAAAGTCATTGTTACATTGATCCTAAAATAATGGATAGATCAAATTTGGAGAAAACTAAGCTTGGAAAATCAAGTTTTGTTCAGCTAACCAATGGAACCAAAAGAAGGATCAGTGAGATGGTCAAAGGTTGCTCCATAAGTATGAACTGACTAAATACTAATTTTGATCTAAATATTATACTATTGGGGTCTTATGATATTGTAATTGGAATGGATTGTTTGGAAAAGAATCATGTTGTCCTAGATTGTCAGAACAAGACATTTACATGTCTTGATGAAGAAGGGAAACAAAGCAGTGTGAAAGGAGTTCCAAGACCATTTCCATAAGGGATATTTCATCCTTACAGCTGAATAAATGTTTTAGGAAAGGATGCCAATTGTATGTAGCCCATGTGGAGATCCATAAAGGATAAAAGGGCTAAGACTTGAATATTTTTCGATACTACAAGAGTTTGAAGATGTATTCCAATAAATCCTAGGATTTCCACCAATGAGGAAGAGAGATTTCTCTATTGATTTAGTACTAGGAGTTTCCCCAGTATCAAAAACACCTTACAGAATGAGTACATCAAAATTAAAAGAATTACAAATGCAGTTGGAAGAATTGTTGAAGAAAGGGTACACACATCCTAGTGTTTCACCTTGGGGAGAAACAATACTCTTTGTCAAAAGGAAGGATGGAACATTGAGGTTGTGTATTGAATTTTGACACCTGAATAAATCCACTGTGAAGAAAAAATATCCTCTACCCAAAATTGATGACCTCTTTGATCATCTAAGAGGGGAAACGATATTTTCAAAAATATACTTGAGATCACGATACCATCAGGTAAGAATCAAGGAAGAAGACATCCATAAGACAACCTTTAGAACCAAGTATGGGAATTATGAATTTGTAGTGGTGCAATTTCGATTGTCCAATGGACCTACTATCTTTATGTGCTTAATGAATGGAATATTCAAAAATTATTTAGATAAGTTTGTCATAGTATTCTTGGACGACATACTTATCTATTCTAAGTCAAAGGAAGAGCATGAACATCACCTAATATCGGTATTGCAAGTGGTAATGGAACACTAGTTGTATGCCAAGATTAATAAGTGTTCTTCTTACAAAGAACAAATCCATTACTTAGGGCACATTATTTCAAAACAAGGTATAGTAGTGGATCCAAAGAAGATTGAAGCCATTAGAGGATGTCTATCACCCAAGAATGTTGTAGAATTTATATCTTTTATGGGATTAGTTGGTTACTACAAAACATTTATAGAAGGGTTATCTAAGATTTCTCATCCCATCACTTCTTTTCAAAAGAAGGGAATTAAATTTGAATGGACAACTAAGTGTGAAGAGAACTTTAATTTGTTGAAATAATTACTTACTAGTGCTCCCATTTTAAAGATTGGTAACCCAAATGAAAGTTTTATGGTATGTATAGATGAATGCAAAGAAGGACTTGGTGGAGTCCTTACTCAAAATTGACATGTCATTGGTTATGAATCTAGAAAATATTAAATAACATGAGAGGAAATATGCCACACCTGAATTGGAACTTGCTACCATTGTTTATGCATTGAAGATGTGGAGGAATTACCTCATGGGGAAGAGATTTGAATTAAGAACATACCATAGTGGTCTGAAATATATTTTTCAACAACCAACTTTGAATGCCAAGAAAATGAGATGGCTAGAATTATTAAGTGAATACAAATTTGCCATCAAGCATATAAAAGGAAAATAAAATAAAGGTGTTGATGCACTTAGTCGAAGAGTACATATCATGCCTACTATAGCCATTAGTATGCATCAATCAGAATTGAAGAACAGAATTTTAGATGTTGTTGCTACAGATCAACATTACCTATAGGTAAAATAAATCTTACAACGAGAAAATGTACAACAATAAATTAAAGAATATGAGATGACAGAATATGGACTACTCATGCATACAAATAGAATTTTGTTCCTAGTTCTGGAGAACTTAGAAATTTGTTATTAAAATAAATGCATAATGTTTTGTATGACGAACATCCCGGTTACTAGAAAAAAATTTCAGCAGTAAGAAGCCAATTCTTTTGGCCGAGAATGAAGAAAGATGTTGTTGATTACATTGTTATATGTATGGAATGTCAGAGAGTGAAGGTTGAGCATAGGAACCCAATGGGTTTTCTACAACCATAACCAATTCTAGAGAATAAATGGGAAGTGGTAACCATCGATTTTATAACTAAATTATCCAAGACAACAAGAAAACATGATTCAATCATGGTAGTGGTTGAAAAATTGAAAAAGGTTTCTCATGTTGTTCCTGTAAAAATGACTCATACAATAGCTAATATTGAAGAAATTTACATGAGGGAGATTGTTAGGTTGCATGGGATACCTAGGGATTGTTTAAAGGATTTGGTTCAAATATGAAATTTAGCATATCATACCATCCACAATCATATGGGAATACAAAAAGAGTCAACCAATTAATTGAAGACATGTTGAGGATGTATGTGATGGATAAGCCATCTAAGTGGGAGGATTATTTGCACTTGGTTGGTTTGCCTATAATAATGGGTATCAAGATTCATTGAAAATGATCCCATTTGAATCTTTATATGGTAGGAAATTAAATACTCTAGTGATTTGGGGAAGCCCAACAGATAGAGTGGTACTTGGGCCAGAATTGCTCGAGGATGTGGAATACCAAATGGTTAGAATTAAGCAGAATTTAAAGGCAGCTCAAGATAGATAGAAAAATTATGTAGATAAGAACCTGACAACTAGAGAATTTAAAGTGGGGGAGCATGTGATTTTAAAAATGAATCCCAAGAAGATCTCTTTGAAGTTGGGTAGTTGTACAAAGTTAGAAACCAAATTATGTGGTCCATTTGAGATATTGGATAGAATAGGGCCAGTTGCATACATGCTTGCATAGTCTACTTCCATGAATGCGCATAATGTATTTCATGTCTCTTTGCTAAGAAAATACGTACATGATCCTAACCATGTTATTAATTGACATTTGATTCAGGTAGAGATAGAGGGAGACTTTCAGGTCCAACGAATGCAAATATTGGAAAGAAAAGTAAAAATGCTTCAGAATTGAGTTATAGAGTTGGTAAAAGTGCAGTGAACCTGCTACAATCCTGAAGATGCTACTTGGGAGCATGAAGATTCCATGTGGGCAGAGTAGCCACCAATTTTTGAATAAATGTTGAAATTTTGATTTTTGTTTTGTATATACACTGAGGACAATGCCAAAATAAGGGGGGTGGGAATGTAATACCCCAGTTTTGAGGCCCATATTAAATAATGTATTTCGTGAATTTATGAAAGGATAGAGTGCCCAAACAATTAAAAGAGGCCAGTGTGCCTAGGAAATGTAATATTTTGATCATTGTTAATAATAAATACATCACTCGTTGCTAGACACAAGGATAAGATTTATACAGAGCTATGATTCCACAAGAGAGGGGCTTGAGGGGCTAAGTATTTATTTTATATTTTATTTACCCATTTTTTATTTAATGGAGAATATCAATTATGTGAGCTTCTTAGGGGAAGGCCACATGGTTCTCTAATTCCAAGAATTATATAAAAGTGGGTGAAAGATATGGTATGTGAGTATTCTTAGTAGAATGCCTTAAAATAATAATTTATGTTTTCTCTAATAGGGGACCCCACCTATTAATATTATATAATAAATATGTAAATAGGCCTTGCAATAATTTGCAGGATTTTATAATAGGTGATGATATTTAGAGTGAGCGGGGATGTGAGATGCACTTGCAACTTTCTTACCCTCAAAAGTGTCATTTGATTCCTCAAAATGGCTATGAAAGGATTCAGACCCTAAGTCTCCAAACCAAGACCTATTGCTATAATGGGCTCTCCAATTCCTCAAATGTTTCCACCCAGAAAGTACCATGATAGATGAAAAATTATATAATAATCCAATCTGGATCATACCTCCCAATTTTTGGAGGCTTTTCATCCCCAAAACATTTTACTGAATAAGGTGAGGAAAAGTTTCCTCTACCTTCAACATAGTTGAGAACTGAATGGGAACTGTGGCCTGAAAATGAGAACTCTAGCCCCAAAAAACCATATATTGTGTGTCAAAAATGCCAAAGTCAACCCTTGAAAGAAAAGTGGTGCTAATGGTAGCACCATGTTTTCGAGGGTGCTTAACATTTCGACTTGCTTGAAATCGTGACCTTGACAACCAGAAAAAAACCTTAAAATTGACCCTCAAACCGAAAAGTGATTCTTCAAATAGCACCCATTTTGTTTGAAGTTAGGACTTAATTGAAATAGTCGCCTTGACAAATGGTACCATCACAAATAAAACAATCAAAATTGTCTCCTAGGTTACTACTTGAAAATGTACTTATTAATCTTTCTTTTACATTAAAAAAAAAAATGAGAAAAAAAAACTCTCCCTACTTGATGAGTTTAAAAAAATGAAAAATAAAAAACACCTTTAATTTTTTTTATCATAACCCAATAAGAAAATGTTAAAAAACAAATAAATGGAAATAAATTTAAAAAACACCAACAAACGAAAATTTTAAAGTAAAAAGTTATTGTAAAAAGAAAAACAACGCAAAATGCAATTAAAAAAAAGCAATAATATTTAATAATAAAGCTAAAATAGAAAATTTAACAACTAAAATTAAAATAAAACTTGAAAATAAACAAAACACACATAATAAAATTACAGAATATTTTTTATTTAATATAAAATTAAAAAAATAAAAAACAATTAAAAAATACAAAAAATAGATTAAAAAATAATTTTAGATAAAACAAAAAAAAATAAAAACAAATTAAAACTAAATAAAAACAAATTAAAAAAAATATTAAAAGATCAAAACAAAAACAAAACAATTGAAAAACCTTTAGAAATAAAAATAATAAATTAAATAGCATTTAAAAATTTAAATTTTTTTTAAATGAAATGGTTTCAGGGGGAAGCGATTATGAGAATCACAATCCTTCACCACGATGACCACCACATGCCCCAACTATATTCTGCCACCATCCTTCATGTGCCTTCTGCCTCCCGTCTAACCTCCCACTCCCCCTCCTTCCTAACTCTCTCCACACATAGCCTATGACACAATCCAACGAGCGACATATTTCACTCTGCAACCCTCATGCATAAATTTGGATTTGATTTGGAAGGGTCATACCCTGTTTAAGGGTTTCATTCAATTTTTAGAGGAGTGTTTCAATCTAGAATTCACACATCCACCTTTGGAGGAGAGATAAAGAAGTTTAATTTCATGATTTAGGGAATTGATTGAGGATTACCCCTTTTGAATCCTTTGGAGGCTAGACATTGCACCTTGGAGCCACATTCCTCCTTTATATTATATGTCCCTCTCTTTTTGGATTATTTCATATTGACCATTGTACATGTGCCTTTTCCACTTTATTTTATTGTTGTTTTAGACTAGATAGTTCAAGCAAATTGTATTTTACTTCTCCATAGGCTAGATATAAGGAAATCACATGAGACAATATTATTTTTTTGTAAAGGAAGGTGAGAATCATACATTTCTATGCATTATCATCATGTAATTGCATACAACCACAATTTCAATTCGGCATCTGCATACCAACAACTTTAACATCAAAGTTTTCAAGTTAGAAATAGATCTAATAATATTCCATAATCCAATTAACGACACCTATTCATAAAATTATCATTTACAAAACATATTGCATCATATCAAAAATCATTCAAATAACACTTAAACCTTCATAGGATTCTCATTCACACAATATGTCGCATCATATCCATCATCATCAATAACAATTAGACATTCATAGAATTTACATTCACATAGTAGATCGCATCATATCCATCATCATC
>JZKD02S2300661.1:2023096-2033688 GCA_000966675.3 Picea glauca | reverse complement strand
CATCATATCCATCATTATCCAAATACATTTAAACATTCATAAAATTTATACGTCTTAAAAGTTCAAGTGTATCATTTAATAGTTTCACTTGTGAATAGAAAATAAAAGTGTGTATGCCTCATGTAATCCTGGTTGTCTAAGTCAAAAGGTGGTTTTACATACACCCCACCTTCGAGAAATAGATTCTCAAGGTGGTAAAAAAAGTGAGGGATAGTCTCGTCATAGTGTCTCGGCATCTTCCCAAGTAGCAGATACTAGACTATACTTGTCCAATTGGACCTTAACTTGGTCTACCAAACGGTTCTTGAGTTGTCAGACTCTACAGTCCAATATGCGTAATGGTTCTACCATGAGATTTCTCGCGTCTGATACCTGCAATTCCTTCCAATTTATCTTATGTGATTCATCAACAACATAATGACGTAAAACAGATACATGAAAAACATTATGAGTTTTATGCAAGTGGGGTTGCAGTACGAGATGATAGGCAATGGGTCCAATTTTCTCTTGGATTTTGAACAGTCCTATAAATTGAGGTGACAACTTTGTCCCCTTCTCGAACCATATGGTACTCTTGTTAGGCCTGATAGGAATGAAAACCTAGTCTCCCACTTCATAACTTCGATCGGTCCTGTGTGCATCCACATAATGTTACTGCCTATCATGTGCTTCCTTTAGTCTCTACCTAATATGAATCACTTGTTCCTCCATCTGTTGAATCAATTTCGGCCCAACTATTACTCGGTCTTCTAATCTATCCCAACTTAATGACGTTCTGCATGGCATTCCATACAGAGCTTTGTAGGGTGGCATTCCGATGGAGCTATGAAAACTGTTATTGTATGCAAACTCTACCAAAGGTAGGTACTTCTCCCAATGGGTTTGATTATCCATGACATACATCATAAGGATGTCTTCCATGACCTAATTTACTCTCTCGGTTTTCCCATCTGTTTTAGCATGATAAGTTGTTCTTAAGTTCAACTAAGTCCCTAACGCTGACTGCAAACTTGTCCAAAACCTAGAAGTGAATCTGGAGTCCCTATCTGAAATGATCTTCTTAGGTATCCCATACAAACAGATGACCTCACTTACAAACACACGTGCCACATCAGTGACATCGTAAGTGCCTCTAACCAGAATAAAATGAGCACTTTTGGTTAACTTATCAACTATCACAAGAATCAAATTGTGTCTAAGAGATGTGAGTGACAACCCCACAACAAAATCCATAGAAATGACTTCCCACTTGGACATAGGAACATCATGTGGTTGTAGGAGGCCTGTCGGGTGGTGGTGGTCAGCTTTCACTTATTGACACTCTAATAATTTGGCGGTGAAATGGACTACATCATGCTTCATGCCTACCCAGAAGAAAAGATTCCTCATGTCTGCATACATCTTCTTCACACCCAGATGCACACAATAAAGTTCTCTATGGGATTCCTTCAATATGATGCTTCAAATATCCCCATCTTCAGGGATGTACATCCTCCCTTGATATCTTAACAATCTGTCTGCTTCCAGACTATATCCTTCATACTTTGGATCTAATTTCCTCCCACTTTGGAGGTTTGAAGTAACCTTTAAATACCAACTGTCTGCTTGGAGTTGCGTCAACACATGTTCCCTCAGATTGACCATTAAAGGTACCAAGGAGAAGACACGTGGTTTCCTATTCAAGGCATCTGCGACCACATTTTCCTTTTCCTTGATGTATGAAATACCAAAATCGTACTCACTCATAAACTCACTCCATCGCCTTTGCCTAGAATTCAGATCCCTTTGAGTGAAGAGATGTTTTAAACTTTGATGGTCCATTTTGAGCTCAAAGTTTTTCCCCAGAAGATAGTGCCTCCAAAGTTTCAGAGCTAGTATTATAGCTGCCAACTCTAAATCATGAGTAGCGTAAAGGTCTTTGTTTTTCTTCAACTTCCTTGACGCATAAGCTATCACTCCTCCATCCTGCATTAGCATGGCCCCCAACCCTTGCTTCAAAGCATCTGTGCATACTGTGAAGTCCTTTTCCATATCCGACACTCATAGAATTGGCGCACTAGTTAGTAACCTATTAAGATCGATGAATGCACTATCACATTCTTCTGTCCATTCATACCTAGCCCCCTTGTGTTGCAAAGTGGTGATGGATTTCTCTATTTTAGAGAATCCTTCCACAAATCTCCGATAATAACCTGCTAGGCCCATGAAGCTTCTCACCTCATGGGAATTTTCCGACATTGGCCACTCCATAATGGCCTTTACCTTTTCTGGGTCCATAGAGATTCCTTCACCAGAAATGATATGACCTAATTAATGGATCTCTTTCTAGAAGAAGGAACACTTCGAGAACTTCCCATATAATTTTTTCTCTCTAAGGAAGGACAACACCACTCGCAAGTGTTCCACATGTTCTCTTTCATTCTTGGAATAGATGAGGATGTCATCTAGAAAGACTTGTACAAAATGGTCTAAGTACTTCCAGAATACGCTGTTCATGAGGCTCATGAATACTGCTGGCACATTGGTCAATCCAAAAGGTACTACGATGAACTTGTAATGTCCAAACCGGGTTTGAAAGGAAGTTTTAGGAATATCACCTTCCTTAATCCTTAACTGGTGATACGCTGATCGCAAATCAATATTTGAGAATACAACTACTCCTTTCATCTAATCAAAGAGGTCATCTATTCGCAGCATTGTGTACCTATTTTTCACTGTAGCATGATCCAAGTCCCTATAATCTATATACAGTCGTAAGGAACAAAAATTACTGGTGCTCCCCAGGGTGAGACACTGGGTCTTATTAGCCCCAAGTCCAATAATTCTTTCAACTACATTTGCAACTCACAAAGTTTTGGCATTGTCATCTAATATGAAGTCTTGGAAATTGGTTCTGGACTAGGTTTTAGCTCAATAGTAAAATCAAGCTCCCTCTTAGGAGGTAACCCTGGTAACTCGTTCGGGAAAACATCCTTAAATTATGAAAATACTAGGTACTGATCCAAGGAGGGTCCCTTACTTTCATTCACTGCTTCCACTACATATAGTCGACACCCTTGCCTCAAGCATCGCTTAACCTTCATATTTGAGATAAAGAGTAGAGACGCCTTTCTCCATATACCCTAGATCTCTACTGGCCTTCCTTCGTCGTCAACACAAAGCACCCTTTTTGTGAAACAATCTACCATAGATCGATGGGCTTCCAACCAATGCATTCCAATGATTAGGTCATATGCCCCAAGAGAAGTAATGTATACCTTCAACCTGGTAGTACACACTCCCAAGTATACTATAAAATTATCAATGCTAGGTCCTACTGCTTTTTTTCCCCCCGAAGCCATCTCGACTTGTTTAAATTCATCGTGCTCATTGGCTGCGAACCCACTCTTTTCTAATGCATATGGTGAAATGAACCTATCTGTCACACCAGAATCAAATAAAATCTTTACATTGATATGATTTAGCATACTTGACGACTCCACCACCATGGATTTATGTTTGGCCTGGTGATTATTAACCGCTGCATAAATTTGGTGGCTGCTACTTGCTCTTCCCATCGGGGCCTTTCCTTCTCTATGCACAAATCCTGATTATAACTCTGGGAAGTCACGCTAGTAATGGGGTCCTCCGCACCCCCAACAGGTAACACGGGATTGAACCTGTGCATTTTTATGTGACTGTCTTTAAAATGAGTTCCTTCCCCTAGAACCCATGCCGCTACTGGTTTCTCCCTGAGATGGCCATGGACCTTCCTGCGTCGTTGGTGATGAACAAGATGTTGCACTCGCTTCCATTGAAATCTCTATTACCATATGGAGGTGGCCTTGAGCCCCCTCCTCTGGGAAATGTCCTAGGGTCCTTCCCTACGAATCCAGGACGATGCGGAAAGGTCGTCCTCATACCTTCGATTAAGTTCATGTGTTCCTTTGCATAACACACATTTTCCACTGCTTCTACTATTGAAGACGATTTCCACATCCATACCATAGCCCTTATCTTAGGGTGTAACCCATAGACAAAGCATTCTTCCTGTCGTTGGTCATTATCCATGTATGAGACATATTTGACCAATTCCATAAACTTGATCTCATATTCCTCTACGGTCATGTTTCCCTGTACTAAGGCATGAAATTCTCCTACTTGTTGTTCCTCATAGTAAGCTGGAAGATATTTCCTTCGGAACCTCTCCTCGAAAAGTTCCCAAGATACAGTGTTCGGGGTAAGATGCAGTTGCCTTTCTAGGTTGCCCCACCAGTTCAAGGCACTGTCTCTTAACTGAAAAATCTCTATCTTCGCCTTTGAAGTGGATGCATAGTCTCTAAAGGTGAAACACCTTGTCATGCCTTCCAACCATGCCTCGACACATTCACTGGCATGAACCCTCAAAAACTATGGAAGTTTGATCTTCTGCAGTTCTCTAGTGATTTCTTCGGGTGGAGGTCCTCCCCCTGAATCCCTCGATGCTTCTGGATTACCTGATCCAAATGGTGAGGGCTCCACTTCGATCCCTGTTGGTTGATGCCCCTTTAAAGTCTCATTTATGGCCTCCAAAGAGCGCAGTATGAGAGCTAGTTCAGGCGATGGTGGTGGCAGTGCTGGCGGTTCCTGCGACGATTCCCCTATGCCTTGATTTCCTCGAGTCCTAACCATCCTGTATGATTTAACCTGCATCAACCAAAGTTTCCAGGGTGAGTTCAAGGACGTTTCACATTTGCGCAACTTAAACTAGAAAACAGGGTTAGGCGTAAGTCTTTTTTACTTGTCTATAAACAAATGTTACTCTCTTTAGGGGAGGTGGCTAGGTTAGGGCCAAAGCGTCTAACCTTGATTTCTTTGCCTAAGAAAACTATTGACCCTATCCCTGGTAGTTACGCTAGCATTGTACCACACTCGCCACAGTGCATCAAATCCCTTATATGGTGCTTTCTATTACATCCCCATTCTACCTTGACTATTTCCCATAACCTGTATCAAATTCCCGCTACTCTACAAGGACTTTTAACCTGTAAATTATAAAGTTACACTATTACATTCATTAATCAAGGGGATATATATATTTGATTAATAATAATAGGTTTCAAACTCATTATTAACATTAAAATTTTATAATGTTAATACGTTGTGCACAAAATGCTCCCTTGCGGGTTTGGTGCTTGTCTTTGGCTTGTGGAATGGAATGGAAGGCCTTGGCGCTTGGTGGGTGGTCGTGGGTTCAAAACCCATGGACCCCAAAACATTTCAATTTTTTTTTAATAACTTTATATATATATATATATATTATATCCCTTTTTTTTTATAATTAACATTTTTTTTAATATCGAATTTAAATTAATTAATTTAAATTTTAAATCTCGAAATTAAAATAAACTCAAATTCATTTAATTTATTTAAACTATCAGAATTGTTTATTGTTATATTTTTTTGAATAAATGAAATTAAAAATTAAATTAATTGATAATTAAATGAAATAAATAAATATAAAGAAAACTTACCTCGCAAGTAATAACCTAGACCTCGCATTTGATCCATGTGTTACCCCCTCTTATTTCTGGAAAATAAAAAAAAGTTATCATTTAAACCCTAAACACCACCATTCCTTTCTCATTTGTTGGGTTGTCTGGTGCTTTTATAGGGAGATGGTGAAGGAGGGAGTTTAGGCATGGCCAAGGGTTTAGTTCCTCCCTCGGCCTTAGTTGTTGAGCTATGGCTCTCTCTCTCTCTCTCTCTCAATGGGTGTCGAGCTGTGGGTTCTCCTGGGCATGGCTCTGCACTAGCTTGTATATTGTTTTGATAGTATTGTTTTTTATCTTTACCTATTTAATTTATTTGCAGAGTTTCATACAATTTTTTTCCCAATATTTCATGAGCCCAATTCATAGTGTGTTATCTGACCCATGGGCTCCTCCCCCTGGCTTTCCGCATGGTCTTTGGGCTTGGTTCCTGTGCCTCCTCCTCGTGGCTTGGAGCTTTATTTGCAGGTCGTGTGGCCTGGTGATTACGCCTGTCTTCAGTGACTTGTTTGTTGACTTCTGGTACTCCATGCATGTGTTGTGCATTGGTGCAGGTGCTTTCCCTTGGTGTTGGCTCGCAGGCAATGCAAAATCCACATCTGGGCTCATCTTCCATGTGCCTTGGCACTTCGTCTCGACTTTGGTGCATTGTGTTGTTGTTGGGTGCTTAGATGAGCTCGCAAACTTGGTTTGGCGCTTGTGCGCTGGACTGTATGTTGTTGTTTGATTGGTGTTGAGGATGCATGGCTTTAGGATTGTAGCATGGCCTTCAAGCCCAAATTTATTTTTTATACCTATATATATATATATATATAATTTATTTAATGGTGTTTGGCTCTAGCATTGGTCATTGGCCTGTATTTTGGTTTATTAATGGTGTTTGTCTCTAGCGTTTGTTGTTGGCTTGTATTTTGGTTTATTAATGGTGTTTGGCTCTGGCATTGGTCGTTGGCTTGTATTTTGGTTTATTAATGGTGTTTGGCTCTGGCGTTGTTCATTGGATTGTATATTGTTTTACTGTGTGTTGTGGATGCAGGTCACGTGGGGCTGGCACTTGTGCTAGGCGGATTTGACTTGTATGTTGTGTTGGGCCATTCCTCAAGGCATTGGCTTGGCTATAGGTCGTGGGTTCAAAACCCTTTGTTGCGCACAGTATGTGAGGGCGTAAAGGTTAGGGAATTTCAATGTCTGAAAGTTTTGTGAAAAGTTTTGAAAGATAACCTTGGCATTTTTGTGCTCTTTCAAGGTAAAAACTATGATAAAAACTCGGCGAGGCCACAGTGTAAGGGTTCAACTCAGATTTGGATGAATCTCCATAAAAAAAAACATGTCAGCAAAAATGGTTCAAAATGAGGGTTTTTCTTTTCCTTTGGGCATTTTTGTTTGATGTTGGTGAATGTTTTTCCATCTATTCGCGGGTTGGACTCGACGGGTAGTGAATAATCTGCAAGTTACCCTGATATACGAGTACCTACGAGTACCTGCAAGTCTGACTTGCGTGAGTTTGGCTTGTTAGGAAAGGGGTCATACTTGTGTCGAGTTAACTCAACTTGACAGCCAGGCCGAGAAGAGTTTGGTTCAAGAGTACTCCGAACCAATTGCTGAGAAGTGAAAAAACAGTTGAAGGGATACACTCCTCCTCTCTCTTCTCTATTTGATTTGTCTATCTATCTAGTTCGATGTGGTGAGCATCGACAGGGAGAAACATTTCCTTGGTTGGCTTTTTTTTTTTGACTGTCTTCATTTCAATTTGATTTGAAGATTGAGAACCACAGGTTGTGGTATGGCCGTAGGTTCTGTTTTCCAATGAACTTGAAGTTCACCTTCCCACGGGGTTATTGGGATTTATTTTTTCTTCTTTCTGAAGAGTTAGATTAGAGCAATACTTTGTGCAGTAAGAGGCAGGAAATGTGGTCTGAGCATGAGAATGTGAGCTAAGTGTGAGGATGTGAGCTAAGCGAATGTGGCCTGGTGAGTGAGTTGGGAAAATGTTCAAGACCTGCATAGGCCAATATATTTATGTTCGAAATATATTATATAGGGTTAAATTCTCATTACATAAAGCATGATTTTTTTTTTTGGTCTGTGAATGATTCCAAGGTAGTTTCAAAGTAAATTTTTATTTATTATTTATTTATTTTTGTTATTGTGTATATATAATCCTCTATATAAGGAAACTAGTCTATATACTTCCCTAATCTTTTGTTTATAATAAAATATTGTTGAATATAACTATTGTTTATATACCTTTAATAATTTTTGGTTTAAAATAAAATATTTATGAAGCTAATTCTTTTTAATCCTTCCTTTGTGCAGGTGAGGATTAGTAGGATTAGTAAAGGTGGTTGGAACATGGGAGTCTTCATAAGGTTTATGACCTGTAAATAAAAGGTTTCTAGGCTGTAGATTAGGACTTGTTTTTAGGGAACAATTTGCACAATTATGTGGGTAGTCAAGCCCTAGGTTTCATCTTTGAAACTAGGCTTTGATACCATGTGTAAGGTCTCTATCCCCACAGAGCCTTATAAATCAGAAGTTAAAAAAAAAAACTAGCAAGTAGATAAATGTTATTCTATACAAATTAATTTTCAACATTTAACCATAACTTATTCAACATAAATTAAAATTTATCCACAGCATGAAAGTAAATCACATAACCATCACATAACACAGCATAATCACTAAAATACATACCTCTGTCTTATGCTAATTCCCAATCTTTGGTTGTCGTCTCTACTGCTCTGCCCAAAACTCTGCCCAAAACCAAATCTTCCTCCCTGTAAGCTAGGAACAGAGCCTGTCTGGCTCCCTAGCTCCAGGATTCCTGGCCCCCGAGCCCAAAACTCCCAGCAACTTGGTGCACCCCTGTAATGGTCCACCCAAACTCTAAACCAAAAAATATCAACTAGGAAATATAGTCTCTCTAATCTCAAAATGCTTCCTCTTCCCCAAATTTCCAAAAGTCCCCCTTTTCCAAATTCCTCTCCCTCTCATATCCTCTTCCATTCACCGCCTCCTACCCTCTTTTAATGCCACCCACCTTATCCCTCCATTTAATACCTTATCCCTCCATTCAATTCCCTATCCCTCCATTTAATGCTTCATCCCCTGCATACGTAAAGTTTTATAATAATGAATTAAAAGTTATTAAGTATTTAATTCTTTACCCTAAACATCAAATGTGTTAATCAATCAATTAACTAACTAATCAACATATATCAAACAATAAGTAATTAGTTAATTAATTAATTAATATTATTAATAAATAATCATTATTTAACTAATAAACATTAGGATAGTTAATTATTTAATTAATTATACTTGGTAAATCTTAAGCAATCATTTAGCTAGGGTTTTTACAATTGTCCTCAAGGCTGGAGATGAGGGAATCATTGAAGGATCTCTACTATTTATCATGTGTCATTCTTCGATGGTGTATTATTCAACTATATCAGGACCTCCTGGATAGTGCACTAGTAGATATTCCACTCACTTTTATCGATTAATACCTCATGCTACAACCAAATGGAACCTTCTTCATATAGTTCTGGAATTCTAGTTTGAATATGTAGTTAGAGACAACCCTCGGGGGTGTCACCTTGTTGACCAATATCTTATCAAGTTCATTCATAAAGGGAGTTTTTTAATTGTAAATAATAAATTTAATATGTTGTAGGTATTTGGGTGGGATGTGGGGTCTCAATAGGTTTATAGGTATTGGGGGGTATAAAAAGGGGTATCTAGTGAAAATAGTGGTTTCGTTTATTGCAAATATGTATTGGGAAAGGGTTTCAACCAAAGGAATTTGGGAGATATTTACCAATATCTAGTCAAATTAAGGGTATTATTCAATATCCCATGAGCAAAGGTGTTATTTCATAGGTTCATAGAGTGAATACCTCGTGAGCCAAAAAATCCATTTAAGAATAAGACATGAAAGACTAGATTAATTTTATAGTGGCTCAAAAGTTCCAATTTGTAAGCCACTGGCCCAATATGTTGGAGGACCTCATAGGGGCCATAAAACTTTGGAGAAAGATTCTAATGGTGGTTTTATTAGAGGGGGGTTTTCTTAGAGGGAGGTTTTCTTATAAGGATACAAATGGAGCAGTACTTTATCCCCTTATCACTAAGCTACCGTGGATATTACATTGAAATAGTCTATCACAACATTATCTTATAATATTCCAAAATCTTAGACTGTGCAAATTACTTCCTTAGATTCCATATTAATTATTACTAGATTAATTCTTGAATTTATAAAATATCTAAAATAAAAATGAAAGAACAAGAAAATAAACATACCATCCACAAAATCGAACACAATTTGTATCCTAGGAAACCCAATACATGTAAAAACCTAGATAGAAGGTGAGGCCTATGCTAGCTACTTTCTATTCTTTAGTTATGAAAATAATGTATAAAGAAAGGATCACTCACTATGGAGTCTCCTTTGACAGTGTGGTCTGAATGATTGCTACAGAATCCCCTACCTCTATTATGCTATCAAATCCCACTCGGATTCTCTTTTGAAATGTGTAACAAATACAATACAAAATAATGGAACCCATTCTCTTCCTAGTGATCTGGTATTTAACATATTAAACCCTCAATAAGTGATAAGATTTTAGACCTTCTAGAATCTCCTTGAAATTCCACACTTGGATATCCCCACATGTGTGAGTAATGCGGGTTGACATGGAATCCACTCATACCATGGTGGTGTCGATTCTTGAATCCATCGGGACCGAAATGACAACTTCACGAGGATATAAATCCTCCTGCATTTTTGAATAGGTGGTACTCCTCTTTATCTTATGATATTATTTGTAATTTCAGATAAAGAATAATATAGGACCCTAAGATAGTGTAATCTTTAATTATAAAGAAAAATCAAAATACTGAAAAGTAAAGAGTATTTTGTAATGATCCCAAGCCATTATGCAAGGATCATCACTGTTTTGGTATCTTTTTAAAACTTTTTCTGAGTGAGGCATTTCATCAAACACTTTGCTGATCTACCTTTTAGATGTGTTTATATGTGTGTATGCAACAAATAATAGAAAGAGATAACCATGGAAC
>JZKD02S2300661.1:1996602-2023086 GCA_000966675.3 Picea glauca | reverse complement strand
GTACATCAACTTCCCGGGGTCGTAACTTTTGCATACGATCTCCGTTTTAGGCGTGTGATAGCTCGTTGGAAAGGTATCGTCGAGGAGATTCATTTTGGGGGATCAAATATTCCTTCTTATATTATTTATAACCTCTATCTCAAAAAACCTTCATTTAGGCCCTCAAAATGGCCCCGGAAGTTAAAACCTGCTAAAAATAGTAAATTGCCAAAAATTGCCAGAAAACTGTTTTGAGCCAGTCGGAAAAGGTGGGTGGCCACCGATATCCACCTGGATCAAATACAATCAAAATTGATCCCAAATTAGTTCTCTTGAATTTCTCAAAAAATAATAATGTCTATTATAGGGCATTGAAATTAAAGGTGCTTGTCCAAAGGAATAACATTGGGGTTCCCATTGACCATAAATCAAACATATACAAGAAAGTAGGAAATAGAAAGAAGAACATGGGTGGGTGTCAAACAACAAGATTTTGTAAGAAGAAAAAAAGAAGTTTATTAGGATTCAGTTAAACTTTTCTAGTTAAAGAAGAAGAATAACTAGATGAAAACTGATAAAGGAAGCATTATGTGATAAATGTGAACTTACTACCATGGTATCTCTCTCTTCATTTTCTTTTTTTTGTTTCTTTTGTACCCTTTCTTGTTGCGGTTTGATTATTGATCGTAACTACTTCTTCTGTAATTTATAAGATCTTGGAAATTGAGTTGTTTAACCATTCTTGAATATATTCCCTTAATGGGGAAACAATCACTTCCTTTTTTAATTTAATGTTAAACAACTCTTTTTCAATTTCTCTAAAATCAATAGATAAATTTTGTAATGTATTTTCAATATCTTCATTTTTATTTGTGTACTCAACAAGTGAGCTTTCAATGTCATCATGTGTGAATTCAATCATAGTATCGAACTTTTCAATTGATTCCCTTTTTAGTTCTTGAAATTGTTCTTCGAAATGTTGTTTAGTAACGAGCATTGAATTTGAGAGATACTTAGGGTCTGGGACTTCAACAGTGGTTCCAAAAATATATAAATCAAGAATTTTTGAGTTGGAATTCCCTCTAATATGTTAATTATTTTAATCCATAAGTCTTTTACTTATTTGATGTGGCTCGGAGAAGGTATATTTTCTATATTTCTCATCTACTTTGTCATTACCAAAGCCTTCATTGAAAACATCACAACTCCATTTGTGTAAAACCCTTCATCAATTTGCAAATCTGAATTTAAGTATTCCTTGATATTTTGGATTCTCAAACTAAGAGAGGAAAATAATTTTGTCATATCCCACAGCTCTAAAATTAATGACATTATTTTATTAATATTTTCTTCAACAAAATGAAAAGTAGAAATAATCAAATTTGAGATTCCCTTAAATCTATAACTTGATTATGTGGTTTCTTGAAAACATTTCTTGGGACGAATCATGGAAACATCGAAATCTAGAATGGGTGGAGGCTTGAGAGTTGCTTCCAATTCTTTAATTTTTTCTTACAACTGAGCATTTTCTTCCTCCATATTGGAAATTGAAACGTCCATTACCTCTCTTGTAACTTTATGAATGGAAGAAAATCTAGAAGGAAACACATTTTGTCTATCAATGGTGGACCGTAATTTCCCATGTTTACTCTTCGTAGTTCTTTCAAAAAAAAAAAAATAGGATCTCTGTCAAAAGAGGCATTTTTCACAACAAACATTTCTTCATTGGAAAATGTCTCCTCCTTGACTATGAGTGCAGAAGTATGATGTACATTTCCTTTGGTAGGTACTTATACACTTGGGAAGGTGATATTTTCAATATCCACATCTAAGTCCAGGTTATCTAATAATAAATCATTTTCTGGTGTGATTTTTTCTTCTTCCTCTTGCTATGAATTTGTCCTTTTTATTTTAATTTTTAGTTTTTGAGGGTTCTCCAAGTTCCCCTGAAGAGGGTTTCTTTATTCCTCATACCCTGAATTATTACTCTGCATTTTTCTTGACTATGACGTCCTTGGTTGAAGATTTTTCTTTGGTAAAGAACTCCTTCGAGAAAGAGTTGGTGACTGATCATTCCTATCATTTTAAGGATTACCTATTTCCTTATGTTTCTCTGTGGTACTTATGAAAGTTTCTATATTGTCAAAGTCTCAGTTAACTTCTTTATTATTTGGGCTATGGCTATCATTCTCCTCTCCTTTGCTTACAACTGAATTTATAATTGCAGGAATGAGCCCAACTAAAATAAAATGATTGTAGATAAGATGAATTGGCTCAAAACCCTTGATTTCCTCAGCATATCTCAAGTTGGAATGATCGAAAAAGGTATCATAGTATTAAATATTGGAAGTTCCTCTAAGAAGAATTTCACTGACTTTCCATAGAAGAGGTTTGAACTGCTTTTTATTTTTCTTAGAAAATGTGTGAAAGAAAAATTTATAGTGTCTGGATATTTCAATAATGAACAACTTATCAGATATATAATATGAAACGAATATGGGTATTTTGTTAGAATAAGAAACCCTGATGATATTGTAGACCTCCATTTTTCCTAGAATTCTTTTCCCTTTTAGAAAAGATGATGCTTCCAATGAGAGTCAGGAAGTCTCTTCACCAAATACTAATTTTTTTAACTTAGACAAAAAATCATTGTATGCTTCATAGAAATGATGGTCAACCCTCTACCTCCATATATCTTGATACCACATAGTCATGGGGTCCACCTTTACTCTAACCCTTCTGGACACATTTAAACCCTCAAAAGTATGGCAATATGTGATAGAAAATAACAAATAAGATGAAATATAAAACTTCTTCTCAGTTTTGAAATTCGTCAGCTCTGCAGTAATCTCATATGAAATAATCTTCGTCGAGTCAAAGATTGCATTTTCATGAAATTTGAAATGAAGTATATACAATTCCAATCGAGGAATGGTTTTCATAGCATCTTGACTAGAAATTTGAGTAAATAACCAAGCAGTTTATTTATAGGGTTTTTTCGAAGAAATTACTTGAATTCTAGATCCATCTTCTGGAACTGATGCAGGGTTATGAAAATATTCTTAAAGAAGTTTGATTGCATTATTCTTTTTTTTTAGAAAATTTCTAGCTTCCTCCCCTTTATAAACCATGTTCGACTCTGGTAATTTCAACATCTCCCTAAATATTGAAGGCGCCAAGGAAATAAGATAATTTCTCTGCAATGCAATGACCCTTTTGTTCTGGATAAAATTTTCGATGCACTGGGCGGGAATATCCTTGCATTCAAAGACTTCTAGAACGTAACCTGCGAGAACTATCTCTGAAGTCCACAACTTGTTGTTTTATTTACCAAGTATACTTGAATAATACAAGTATGATCAGGACCAGTGATAGTTCTGATCTTCCTTAGTGAAGAGGTTCAAGTTATCCCCATAGAACTGTTGTTTTCTCATGACTAATTTCATAGAGCCGACCATCTTTTCTTGTATTATTACTTTCACACAGTAAAATGATTTTAGGTTATATTTTATTTCGATGGAGGCATTAACTGAAAATAATTGTGACTAGCCTCAATATAAACATCATTAATTACTGACCATTTCATAAATGAATTTAGTAGTTAATTCCATAAATATAGCATTAAATGTGACTTTGTGAAATGTGAAGGAAAGGACAAGTAATGATGGAGAGTCTAAGTGAATGATCAGAATGGAAGGGAGGGTCAGCAACTCTGAAAGTCTGAATGGATGAAATGACTAAGTGTTGGGATACGTTAGGTGGACTATGGGATGAGTGGAGGTATAGAATTCACGCCCGTGAGTATGAAAATCCATGATGAAAAAATAAACTAAGTATTGGGCTGACTGATATAGAGATAAAGAGAGCATAATACAAGTATGAAAGTCTGCATGTCCGAAAGTCCACAAGCATAGTGAAAATGAGTAATTTTAGTAATCATGTTGCAACAAAGAAAGAAAAAAAGAGGGGAGTATGAGAGGTTGGGGAAGGGAAAATATGGAAAGGGAATAGAGGAGGTAAGAAAAGAAACAGGAAAAGTAGAAATAAGGGGAAGAAAAAAAAGGGGTTCAACAACTAGCTTTAGCTATGGGATGATAACCCCCCGCGGATTGTTAAGAATCCATAATCTCATGACCATATTTTTTATCCTTTGGGATATGGAGTTGAGAAAGTGAGTATGTACAAAATAAAATTAAAAAACTATGTACAAATAAAAGAGAATGTCCTAGGCGAAGAAACTTTTTAGGTGTTTCCCATTGATAGGAAACATCAACATGTGTCCCTTCATATATTTAAGCATGTATGAATTAAAAACCAAAATTTTCTTAATGAGGTAAGGCCCAATCTAGAGTGCCTCAAATTTCATATGCACTGATGGATTTTATTTTTCTTTGTTCCATAGCAACACCAATTCTCCCTTTTGAAAGTTCTTGATTATTGCACTATGATCAAATTATTTCTTAACATTTTGTTGCCTATGTGATAATTTATGCAAACCTCACTTCTTTCTTATTCTAATGTCAACAATTAATTCAATATCTTCTACAAAGGAGGAATATCTTCAATGTCTTCCATGTTGACTTCATAAGTCAAGGAATTCAATTCAAGGCTGATTGGAATTTTCACTTCCTTTCCATAAAACAACATGTAAGGGGACATCCTAGTGCTATCTTTCAGGGTCATTCTTCTTTCCCATAAAGCATCTATCAACTTCAAGTGCCAATTTTTCTAATTTCCATCGATAGTTTTATTTAGTATTTGAGTCAACATCTTATTTGTATATTTGAAAAGGCCATTCCCTTATGGATGATAATTTTATTATTGTCCCATCACAATGTCATATTCTCCAAAAAAAATTGTGAACATTGATCCAATGAAAATTGAGCAATTTTATGTAATAAGTTTCTCTGGAACACTAAATCGTGACAATATATTATCCTTGAGAAATTTAACCAATTCTTCAGATTAAACCTTTTTCAATGCTATTTCTTCCTACCATTTTGTGAAATAGTCTGTATAAGTAAGAATATATATATTCCCCTTACTTGATTTTCGATTTATTGGCCCAATGACATCTAGTCCCCATTGTGTGAATAGTTTTTCTACTGATATGGGTTGCAAAGGAATTGCAAAACTCTTCATATTTCTTGAAAATTGTTGAGAGGTGATGCATTTATTACCATCACATATGAATCCTTGAAAATGAATGGCCAATAATATACGACTCTTATTATTTTATGTGTTGTGGCAGTAGGTGAAAAATGTCCTCCACATATGCCTTCATGAAATTCTTGTATCAGTTCTTGAGATCTCTTTTCATCAACCCATCTCAATAACATGCCATCATAGTTCCTTCTAATAATATTTCAGCAATCAAGACATACTTATTTGACTTCATCTTTAAATCCCTTATTTCATTTGGGTTCATTCTAATGGGAAATTGTCTAGATTTCAAATAAAATACAATGTCTTTGTACCACTCCAACCCAGATATAGGCTTTCCAATTGAAACCAAAATCACTTTATTCAGGGAATCACTATCCGCAATGATATTGCACAATCCTTTCCCTTTGAATGCTTTCAGATCCTTGATTTCAATGTCATATTCTTGAATGTTTTCCAGCCAGTTTTCCCATTTCCTTTCTCTTAATTTCTGGTTCAAAAGCATATTTATTGGAGAGGATAGAACATATTCTATGACATGAGAATTTAAAATGTAGGTCTAAAAATGTGCTACTTCTTTTATGAGAGAAAAGGCTTGCTTCTTCAATTCATAGTATCTTAATTCATATTCATGGAGGGTCTTACTCATAGAGTTGATTGGTAACTCTTCACCCTTAGCATTTCTTTGAATAAGGACTAATGCTACAATTCTTTGTGTAGAAAATGAATACATAATAAAATCTAGACTGATGAGAATTGGTGTTGTATTAATTTCCTTTTTAATTTTATTAAAGGCCTCCCATGTATCCGAAGTCCACTCAAACCTTTGATCTTTCTTTAACAACACATTAATCAATTTTACTATGCTAGCATAATAAAAAAAAATCTCTGCAAAATATTCATCTTGCCAAAAAATGACTAGACTCCTTTCTTAGAATATGGAGGATTGAGTTCATTGATAGCCTTCACCCTTTCTGGGTCAATCTAAATTCCTTTTTTACATACAATATGCCCCAATAATATTTCCTCGGTTACATGGAACAAACATTTATTTGGATTCAAAGAAACCCCATAAAATCTACATCTTTCAAACAGTTTCCTAAGATAATGAATATGTTCACTTCTAGTCTTTTAATGGACAATTAGATCATCCTGGTAATCCACCATGAATTTTCCTATAAAACCTTCAAATACATTGTCCATATCCCTTTGGAAAGTGGCTCCATCATTTTTCAAACCAAATGGCATATGAGCATATGCATACATCTCCCTTGGTGTTATGAAAGTCATCTTAGGCATGTTTTCCTTTGCAACTAAAACTTGGTTGTATCGAAAAAAAATCCATCTAACATGGACATACAAAAAGATCCAGTGACTTGTTGAAGAAGGAATTCCATGTTAGGTAGAGGTTAATTATATTTTACACTTGATTTTTTGATATCTCTAAAATACACACACATACGAATCTCATTGGTCTTTTTATTCATAAACACTGGATTTGAAAACTAGTTATAATGTGTGATTGGATATATTATTCCAACTTTCTTCAATTTTTCCAACTCGATTTTCACCAATGGTTTTAACTTGGGATTCATCATTATTATTTTATGATTAAATAGATTTGCTCCTTCTATTAATGGAATAATATGCTGAAATATTGATTTATCATAGGATTTTAGATCATCATAACTCCAAGAAAAAACATTAAAAAATTCTTTGAAAAGGGAAATTAAGTGTTCATCATAACTACAACCAACTCCCAATTTTATGTACTTCAAGGAAATATTAGTCCGAATATTAACTTTCTTTGTTTCTTTGACTTTTCGGACTGATACTTCTTCTGTGAGACCTCTAGTATGATCATATCTTGTGAAAAGAGATTCAGACTAGACAAAATTCTTTGGGACAGGAGAAATATTATTATCTTCATCGTCATTTTAATTTTCTAGGAAATCTTTCAAGTCTTCATCATTTTTAAAAAACTTGAAGATAATCTTGGTTATCTGGGACTGAGGGTCGAAAAATGATTTTTACTTGGAAAGATGTTTCACTTTGAATGTCATCTAGGTTTGACAATGAAGTGGCCAATGCTAAAGAATATTCCTTCTGATTTTTATCCCTTGGAATAAAATAAATATTGAAAGAACTAAATACTTCCATAAATTCATTCACTCTTTTGAAATATAATTTGAGTCTTTCCTTTTTAATCTTATACTTTTGAGTGATCTGATTTATTACCAATTCTAAATCCCCAGTCACAATTAGATATTAAATCTTAATCTCCAATTCTAGGATCATTCCTTGAATTAGGGCCTCATATTATAGTTCGTTATTTGTAAAAGGGAACTCAAGTCTAATATCATGTGGGTATATGATATTCGTTGGGATTTTCAATACAATCCCAACTTCACTCCCTAATATTGAACAAGCTCCATCAAACGAAATTCTCCAATATCCAACAAAATAATTTTCTTCATTCTTTATATCCTCAATTTTCTCCATATCAAGGATGGCATAGTTCCCAATACCAACATCTATATAATATTCCATCAATTCATTATCCTTATTCTTGAATGAAAATGGTCTCTTGGGTTCTTAAGGAACCTTCATCATTGCTCCATGTTTTTCAGGTAACATCATTCAACTTCCATCGTTCATTATATAGGTACCAATCATGGAATACTAATCTCTTCCAAGGACAACTTTGTATTTTGTAGGTAGATCCACCACCACAATATTAAAAATTGTAATGATATGAGGAGCAATAGTAATCTAGGAATAAAAATCCTTAATTTCTTCATAAGTTGGTACCTTCCTGGAATCAATTGCCTAGATGATTTCTCTTGTTTAATAGTACTTGGTGAAGCTCATGCCAAGTGATTCCATAAATGCCAAGGGAATGATTTTGTTTGTCACACCCGAATCTACCAGAAAATTGTGGAGAAGAATGTCATGATTTTTTATTGAAATGTAGAAAGGTGGAACCTTGCCTCTTAATTTCACCGTTGATGTATTATGACTCTACTTCAGGTTTTCAATTACTGCTTCAATTATCCCAGCTATCTCATCCAATAATTTTAAAATGTTTTCCCCTCTATTGAGGAGTTTTTACTACTTCTGTGAAAGGAAGGGTAATTTTTAACTTGTTTAAATAATCAACAACATTATATATCATTTGAAGAGGATTGAGCATCATTTTTTTCTTTTTGACTTATATTATGGTTGTTTTACTTTTATCACACTCTTTTTCTTTATCTTTTTCATTACCTTTTTCAAAATTCTCCTTATTCTTATCCTTATTTACATGTTCTCGTGTTTGGACAACGTTTTCTTGAGAGATAGGATCTTACTAATCTTCTTCAAATATATACATGAATGTCTCGCATCCATCTGTCTATACAAATTCAAATACTTCTTCTGGAAAAAAATCATTTTCTGGTTCGACCATTTGTTTTTTGTATGGCTCATTAAGTATTACTACATTCTGAGTTGGATATCTGGGAACCCTCTATCTTTATTGATTGTCTACATTTTCAAACCTCATTATTTGTTCTGGGGAAGGATTCCTTCTTTTTTCTGGGATCAACATCCTTGGATTAAGCACATAATTATCATTTCTTCTTAACCTTGTTATTTAATTTTTCATTTGTCTAATGGTTATGTTCATATGCACAATATTGATTCTTCGCTTTGTCTCCTGGGATGCAACAAGATCCGTCTTCACATCCAGGATAGTTTCTTTAAATAATCCTCCATCAACTGCCTAATTTTCACCAGGTTGTGGATTTTGTTCTTCATTCATTTTTTAACTAGATGATTCTTGGTTAGTAATGTTCAAATTATCCATCTGCCTTTTCACTCTTACAAGGATAATGTCAAGGTGAGCACGTATTTGAATCATAATTTCCTCCATTTCCATATCTTTGGTCATTGCTTCATACATAGTATCAATTTGGGAGGTTATAACAAAATTCACATTGGGTGGCATGAAAGTTTTATAACAATCAAGTATTACTTGATCATTAGGTCTTTTATATTTAGGGATATTGTTTAGTGATTTATTGAATCTGAGATTGAAGTCTCTTATCATCTCATTTTTATTTAGACAAATTTGTGTGAAATTAGTGAGAAGAGTATGATACGTGACTGGGGGAGTGACATTATTGATGAACATAGCTTCAAGATCATCAAATGAGATGATTGATCTTGTGGGAAGTGTTGTGTACCATTTGTAATATTGGCTCGATAAGGGTTGGATAAAAAGACTTACCACCACATCATCATGTTCAACAAGATGAAAATCACAAACATCCAAACAAAAATAAATGTCTTTTAGCATCAATTGTTCCATCTCCGAAAAATGTCTTCAAATTACCATTAGGAAGAATAGGGATCTCATGTTGTTCACTTCACTGGTCGAGGGGGGAGTCTCTTATCCTTCTCAAATTTCTATATCTTATCCTTTTTTCATGTCTCCTTTCCTCCCGCCTTTCTTCTCGTCTTTTTTCATGCCTTTCTTCATGTGATTCTTCACGTCTTTCTTCTCTTTTAGCCATGTCTGAAAGTTTCTTCTTTTCTTCAAGAGTATCCTTTTCAATTTCTGAGGTGCACAACTGTTTTCTTTTGCTTCTATTGATTGGTCTTCTGTATTCATCCAACTTCTATTCCTTCCTTTCTCTCGCACTCTTCAAGCATGTATCTCATTTATCTAGTCTTGTCTTTCATCTCTCCTTTGTCTTCAAAGAGTTTATCTTTCTTCTTCTCGAACTACTGTTTCCCAAGACCCCTCTAATTATTCTCTAGTTCCATTTGTTTCCATTATAAGGTTATATAATTGATGTAGAATACTTCATTGGTTATTCAATTTGATTTCTAACTGGGGATGGTTAGCCTAAGGAAACTTCATATAGTTTTATGGTGCAAAACCAGATCTAAATGTTCAATTTCCCCCCCAGTGTGGTCACCAAAAATATTGATGCTTGAATCATTCAGGACCGAAATGATAACCTCATGAGGAAATAAATCCTCCTTCTTTTTTAAACAGGTGGTACTCCTATTTATCTTATGATATTATTTCTAATTTCGGATCAATAATAATACAAGAACCTAAGATAGTCCAATCTTTAATGATAAAGAAAAATCAAAGTACTGAAAAGTAAAGAGTATTTATAAAAGATAATTCCTGAGAAGTGGATCAGGAATCCCACACATCACGCATTACAAAAAACAAAATTCCTCACATCGATCATAGTGAAAATAAATATTCTGATCAAATTCAAAATAAAATAAGATGGCCTATTCACACGAGAGAAATTTTAAAGAGTATTTATCATATAGCTCAAAAAATGATTATGATAGATCAATTTAAAATACTTTATACTCAGGACTCAGAGTTATAAAATAAAATCAAAATTGATCCCAGATTAGTTCTCTGGGATTTCTCAAAAAATAATAATGACTATTACAACACATTGAAATTAAAGGCATTTGTCCAAGGATTGGGATTGGAGCTCGCACAAACCATAAAGAAAACATATAAAATAAAGTAGGAAATAGAAATAAGAATGTGGACGGGTGTCAAACAACAAGATCCAGTAAGAAGAAAAAAACAAGTTTGTCACGATTCAGTTAAACTTTTATAGTTAAAGAAGAAAAATAACTTGATGAAAATTGATAAAGGAAGCAGTATGTTATCAGTATGGACTTACTATGATGGTATCTCTCGCTTCATTTTCTTGTTGATATTTCTTTTGTACCCTTTCTTGTTGCAGTTTGATTACCAATCATAACTTCTTCTGCTGGAATTTCAAAGATATTGGTAAATGATTTGTTTAGCCATTCTTGAATATATTATGTTAATGTGGCAACACTCACTTCTTGTTTTACTTTAATGTTAAACAACTCTTTTTCAATTCCTCTAAAATCAATAGATAAATTTTGTAATGTATTTTCAATATCTTCATTTTTATTTGCGTACCCAACATGCCAGCTATCAATATCATCATGTGTGAATTCAATCATAGTATCTAAATTTTCAGCTGATGCGGTTTTTAGTTCTTCAACTTGTCCTTCAAAATGTTTTGGAGTCATGAGAATTGAATTTCAAGAATCATGGAAATAGGGGAAGAAAGAATGGGTGCAGGCATGAGAGTTTCTTCCAATTCTTTACGTTTTTCTTCCAACTGAGCATTTTCTTCCTCCATATTGGAAATTGAAATGTTTAGTGTCTATCATGTAACTTTATGAATGAAAGACAATATAGAAGGAAAAATATTTCATGCATCAATGGTGGACCATAGTTTCCCACTTTTATTCTTCACAGTTCTTCAATGTGTAACGAACCTCCTCGTTACACCGACAAACCTCTTATAACAAGTGCATTTTTTTTTTGTGTGTGTGCATGTGTACAAGGGGAACAAGACATTATACTCTACTCCACCACATAACGACGAATCAAGACGCATGCAACTGTGATATGAACATAAGGATCTAAGACACACATCAACATATGCCATTAAAGAACAACAATCAACCGACCAAATAAAAATACTGACTACTTACCCGTCCTACCCTACAATGGTTAGGACCTCCAAGACACATAAGAAATTCTCAAGCCTAGGTTCCCATTGATTTTAACCATTTAAGTTCTTAGGGCTGACGACTGTTCTGAGGAACACGGAGGTGTCTACATCCCACCTGACACAAGCAGACCAAGCAATAAATTGTTTACAACCAAGTACAACAAAGGTTAATGAACGACCACGTCCTCTACAGAAGGCGCAAGTCAGAAGGACACTGACAATAACCAACCATTAGTTAAGACTTAGCATTACCTATGACTCAATTGGAAACAAGTACAGATCAATCACTTCATTTAATTTCCGTTAGTCGACGAGTTACCAACCCAACCTTAAAAATAAGTACATATAATTAATTGATAATTCCCCATTTAATAAATCATAATAATTTATTGTACTTAGTTTCAAGGACCTTACCTTTTATGTGTTGTCAACATTAATAAAATTAAAATGTCCCTACAATAAATTAACCATATCATTACTTTTTATACTACAATAACATGGTAAATAAAATACAATGATCTTACATTTCATATGTTATCAAATGCTAACATAGCATTTTTCCAAATTGCAAAGACATTACATTTACATGTTTCAAATGATAAATTACAATGACCTTACATTACAATAACATTGTAAATGAAATAACAATGACATTACTTTCTATATGTTATCTGACACTAGCATTACACTCTACATTATATTGCAAAACATTAATCTTACATATACATTAACAATATAATTTACAATCACAATACATTTACACATTACTATCTCAAATTATGTTAACCATAACAAAAAATTTCAGTAACATTCCACTAAAATAACAATATCCTTACCCTTTTATGTTATGATAACATTGCAGTAGAGTAACAATAGCATTACTTCTATATAACACTAACATTACATTCTTTTTTATATTGTAAGAAAAATCTAGCACAAAGGCCTTATATTTACATATTACCATAATATTATATTATAGAAACAATACCTTTACAAGTCATAGTAACAATTATGTTATCGACTTTATTTATATTACCTTATCATTACAATAATAAATACTATAGAATAACAAAAACAGTACATTCTATAAATTATCAAGACAAGAAAAACTAGTGGCCCATCTGCTATGCCAAGTAAAGCAAAAATTTAGCAACGAGACAACTAGCGGCTATGGGTGCATGTCATGCATCATTAATTGTTTGGCAACTATCGAAAAGGAAACTGTCAGAACCAGGAGTCAACCCAGAAAATTTTCCTGATCGCATCATAGTAAATCCCTTCACCGTCATACAACACACCCTTGCAGAGCTAAAAGATACGATTTTTAATTCGAAATTGCAGGGCAAAGGGTTACGATTTTTACACTGTTGGCAGGGCGAGTTGGGGTGATTTTTAACAGTTGCAAAGATGGATATAGGTATGATTTTATTACAGTTGTCGGGTAGTAAATTTTCTAGAATTTAACACAGTTTGCAAGGGAAGAGATAGATGTTTTTAATTACAGTGGTAGAGGCAAATTTTAAAGGTTTTCCACACAAATTTGCAGGGCGAAATGATACGGTTTCATTACAGAGGCAAGGGCGAAGGATACAGGTTCCAAAAGTTGCAAATGAAAAAGGGGGTACGCTAGTTGTTTAGTTATAGATGTAGTCTCCTCCTCCGTCATTAAAGCATTAAACGAAGATAAAAAGGGTCATGCCCTGCCACTCAGAAAATTCAGAATGCATTCATAAATTCCTAACTAAAGAACTGACATCAGAATAAAAATCTCTTTTTGCAAAAACAGTAACCTGGGAATCGTTCTCACAGGAGCGGATGAGGTATTCACCCCCAAGATGATGGTTGTGTTTACTGTCTACAGGTGGTTTGTTTCTCCAGCCAACAAAACCCTCATCCAGCTTTGCACTCTTACATGGTTCTACTCTTATAATTTTAATTTCACGTGTCTAATATATGCCTCTATATCCTATTATAGAGATAGATATATAGCATGGCGTCCAGGAAAATCCTCCTAACTTAAGGGTTAAGACCTTTCGTACTCAGGCCTTCAAACAGGGAAGAGTAATCCATGTCTTGCTACCAACTCACGGAAATCGCCAATATCTTAAACATTTTAGTATTAAATTACACCCACACATTCTTCATTTTTATTTAAGACTTAGTATAATAAGGTTAGTGGTTGGCCCTATCAGTAGGAATTTGCATCACTGCCATTAAAGTTTAAGGAAATGCAGGTCACCAAGGAACTCACTAGCAAAACGTGGAAAAAGGATATATGCACAACTACCAGGGGATTATGCTGGGTACGTTCATGGTTGAAAAACAATGATCAAGAAAATGTTTCCCAGTAAAAGGTAGGATCGTCATCAAGTAAATAAATCGCCAAGGAGTTTTCATTATAGCCAAAACATAACTACCAACACAGAGTTGAACATCCATTAAATTTTTTGAGTTTATAACTTTCAATGATTTAATCTTCTATGTTTATATCCTTAGGAAACACTGAGAATTATAATTTATCTTAAACCGATATGTGAAACGCAAATATAAGAACTTCAACATCAATTAAATTTCAAGGTAATTAAATGCAGTCAAGAAGGAATACGGAGAAAAGTCCAGCGAGATATAAACATGAAGGAAAAATGAGATAATACTAGTATAAGCATGCCGAATTCATTTATAATCATCATTTAGATCCAAGCATAAGGTCCTTATGCATTCTTCTCTATAAAATAACGAGCGTACCATTGCCTTATCGCTCGTCTCGAATGACGTCTGCGTGCTCCATGCCGCTCCCACTCGCCGACCGTCGAGACTACACCAGTACCTCCCAGCCAACGCTAGGGGTACTCTTCTTCCCCCTTAGCCCCTTGAGCCGCAAAGGGGACACACACTATCCAGATGGTACGTCTAGCTCCCAGCTCGCCTCACAAGGCCGAGCGACCACAACTATACGAGCTGGGAAATCCCAACTCCCCACAAGTAAATCAGTCAATTCACTAATCCGGAAGCGTAACGTTACACTAATAGTTTATCCCCTTCTTCCTCCTCCTCCCTTTATTTTATAGAGTTTTAGAACTTCCATTCTTTCCCTAAATCTCATTTAATTTAAGTTTTAAATAAAAAAAATCTAAGAATTCCCCGTCGTACAAGTGTCATCCATCCCCCACTTTCCTCCAATAATTATTTTCTTTCATTTATTAATTGTCTCAATTCCCTCACCCACCTAGGATTACTCCTAAAATCACTCCTAGGTGTCCCTAGATTCCCTTACAGGTTTTAAAAGCTTTCCCTAAAAATAAATTGCTAAATTAGTTCAACAATTAGAAGTGTCTTTAAATGTCGATTCATTCCTAAGTTGTTTTATTTATTTTTACCATGAGTTCCCCACTTTCCCTCTTTAGGTTACCACCTTTCCCTAAATTCCTAATTTTTACATTTCCTTAATCCTTTTTTTTTTTATGTGAGCTAGAAAAGATAGTTGTGCAATTTATTGTCTTTTTACTTTTATTATTAATTTAGTACCTTTTGAAATTATCAAAAGTTAAAATAAATTAATTTCTTCTTGACATTTTATATCCACTGATTTTAATTAAATTCTTACTCTCTTCATTTTACCCCAAAAAAATTATGAAGACCAAAACTATTACTTAAGTGGTTTTTAGTTTAAATTTTATTATTTTAATTTTATAGGGTATTTTTCTTAAGGTTAGACAAAATTTTACCCCTAGAGAAGTTTTAGACTTAGAGCTTATATTCTTAACTGGGCGACATTTAATTAGGGAAGTTATTTTAAAATTTCTTAATGTGTTGTCTGTCTTAGGGCCATCTAGGTTCCTCCCTCTATCATCATCAATGCGATGTTCCCTTCAGGATGCACTAGGTTCTCCAAGGGTGCCACTTGCCTCATCTATTCCTTTGCGTGACGTGCCCTTCAGGATGCACTACGTGCTCCAAGGGTGCCACTCGCCTATTGTGTTTCTTTTGCACGACGTGCTCTTCAGGATGCACCACGTGCTCCAAGGGTGCCACTCGCCTCTTGACTGATTGGTAGACATCAATAACCCCTGAAGTCAACACTCCACCAGGTGAACTTGCGGGAGACTAATGGATTCTAAGGAATAAGGCCACCGCCTTATTGCGCACCCCTTAGAGTCATCGTGAGCGACTGTTGCAGTCTGCCTTCATGGCATTGTGGGTCCTCTTGAACTAGGTAATCGTTAACCTATAGTTCGAGCCATGACAGGAGTGCTAGTAGGCTATGGCAGGGCTGTTGTCCACACCTCTCCCTCAACCTCTCTGGTAGTCGTGTGTGGCCCCTTTAGTCCATATGTAAGTCTGGTCGGCAAGCTTTTGTCAGCCTGCATCATCAACCAATCATGTCAGAACATATCCACATCATATCATCTAATCATATGTACTAATATCACAGTAAAACAATCAAACCCCAATAGCAAACTCCTTGACTCGATCCAGAGTCCAAGGGGTTCTGTCAATGCCTCTGCATCCTCAAGGTCCGAAACCCTACACACTCAGTAAAACCGAGTCAATAGCACCTGTCTATGTCAATGCAGTAAAACATCATGTAATCTACCATAACGCATCATAATCAAGGAAAAATGTTTTAATATCATAATAGTCTGGATCAATTGCGAGCAAGTGTCCTCAAAGAATAAGTTTTCTCAGTGTGCCAGAGCGGGATGTTACATATTTTGGATTCTCAAACCGAGAGAGGAAAAACATTTTTCTATATCTCGCAACTCTAAAATTAATGCCATTATTTTCTTAATATTCTCTTCGAAAAACTTTCGAATAGAAATAATCATATATGAGATTAATAGAAATAATCATATATGAGATTCCCTTGACTATATCACTTGATTCTAGGGTTTCTTGAAAAAAAATCTTAGGACGAATCATGGAAATAGGGGAAGCAAGAATGGGTGCAGGCATGAGAGTTTCTTCCAATTCTTTACGTTTTTCTTCCAACTAAGCATTTTCTTTCTCCATATTGGAAATTGAAATGTTTAGTGTCTATCCTGTAACTTTATGAATGAAAAACAATATAGAAGGAAAAATATTTCATGTATCAATGGTGGACCGTAGTTTCCCACTTTTATTCTTCACAGTTCTTTCAAAAACCAAATTTTTAGACTCTCTGTCAAAAGAATCATTTTGCACAACAAAATTTTCTTCATCGGAAAATGTCTCCTCCTGGACTATGAGTGCATAAGTATGTTGTACATTTCCTCTGGCAGGTACTTCTACATCTGGGAAGGTGATATTTTCAATATCCACATCTAAGTCTATGTTAAATAATAATAAATCATTTTCTGGTGCATGTGCTTCTTCTCTCTCTTGCTATGAATTGGTCCTTTTTATTTTAATTTTTAGTTTGTGGGGTTTCTCCAAGTTCTCCCGAGGAGGTTTTCTTTCTTCATCATCCCATGAATTATTACTCTACATTTTTCTTGACTTTTATTTCCCTAGTTGAATATTTGTCTTTGGTAAATCACTCCTTCAAGAAACAACTAGTGGATGAGTGGTCTTCTCATTTGAAGGCTTACCTCTTTCATTATGATGCTTTTTGGTACTTATGATACTTTATATATCATCAAAATCTCTGTTAGCTTCTTGATTATTAGGGTAATGGCTATCATTCTCATATTATTTACTTACAATTGAATTTATAAGTGAAGAACTGAGCCCACCTGAAATAAAATGATTGTAGAAGAGATGAATTGGGTCAAAACCCTTTATTTCCTCAGCATTGAAATCTTCTGAAATTGATGCAGGGTTATGAAAATATTCTTGAATAAGTTTGATTCCATTATTCTTGATTTTTAGAAAGTTTCTAGCTTTCTCCCCTTTATAAATCATGTTCGGCTATGGGAATTTAAAAATCTCCCTAAATATTGAAGGTGCCAAGGAAATAGGAGAACTTATTTACATCGTGATGACCCTTTTGTTCTGGAAAAACTTGTCGATGCACTAGGAGATAATATCCTTACATTCAAAGACTTCTAGAATGCAACCTACAAGAACTATCCCTAGTGTCCACACCTTATTGTTTTCTTTACCAAGTAGACTTGAAGAATATGAGTATGATCGGGACTAACGATAGTTCTGATATTCTATGGAGAAGAGGCTCAAGGTATCCCCACATAACTTTTGTTTTCTCATGACCAATTTCGTAGAGCTGACCATATTTTCTTGTATTATTACTTTCTCATAGTAAAATGATTTTAGGTTAGATTTTCTTTCAATGGAATCATTAAATCAAAATAAATGTGACTAGCCTCAATATAAACATCATTAATTATCGACCATTGCATAAATGAATTTAGCAATTAAGTCCATAAAGATAGCATTAAATGTGACTTCAAGAAATGTGAAGGAAGGGATATGTAACGAGGAAGAGTCTAAATGAACGATCAGAATGGAAGGGCGGGTCCACAAGTCCGAAAGTATAAATGGATAAAATTACTAAGTGTTGGGATACGTTGGGTAGACTATGGGATGAGTGGAGGTATAACATGTAGGTTCATGAATCCGAAAGTCCAAAAATATGTGATTCAAAAATAAACTAAGTGTTGGGCGGACTGATATAGAGGCAAATAGAGCATAATATAGGTCTGAAAGTACGCATGTCCAAAATATCACAAGCATAGTGAAATTGAGTAAGTTTGGTAATCTTGTTACAACAAAGAAAGGGAAAAAGAGGGGAATATGAGAGATTGGGGAAGGGAAAATATGGAAGGGGAATAGAAGAGGTAAGAAAAGAAACGGGAAAAATCAAAATAAAGGGGAAGCACAAAAGGGGTACAACAGGTGGTCAACAAGGTAGGCCAACTTGTGGGAGGTATAATTTCCACATACAAGATCCAATTGAGGTGATATTTTCATCATTGGAAAGGTATGCATGTGTACAATAACATCAAGGGGATGTAAGCTATTCTTGAAAATGTTTGACCCCCAAAAGTGTCATTTGATGCCTCAAAATGAATATGGAAGGTTTCATATCCTAAATATCCAAATTGAGACCTACTGTTATAATGGGCCCTACAAGATAATTCCTCTAATTGTTCCACCCATAAAGTACCAAGGTAGATGATAAATTATATAATGATCCAATATTGATCATACCTCCCAATTTTGGGAGGCTTCTGGTCCCCAAAATATTTGACTGAATAAGGTGAGGAATGTTTTCCTCTACCTTCAACATAGTTACCAACTTAATGATAATTGTGACCTCAAAACGAAAACTCTAGCCCAAAAAAACCATATTGTACTATCAAAAACACAAAAATCAACCCTCAAATGAAAAGGCGACGCTACTAGTAGAACCCTTTTTCGAGGGAGGTTAAAATTATGATTTGTTTGAAATCATGAACTTGACAACGAGACAAAAACCTTAAATTGACCCTCGAATAGAAAAGTGATGCTACAAGTACCACCCATTTTCATTTTGGAGTTAAAATTATGACTTGACTAAAACAATGTATTTGACAACTAGTACCATCGCAAATAAAAAACTCAAAATTATCTCCTAAATTGTTACTTGAAAATTTATTTATATTCTTTTTTATTTTACATTTAAAAAAACTAAAATGAAAACAAAACTGCCCAATCAGTTTTTTAAAAAAGATAAAGAAAAACACCTTTAAAAAAAAAACATAACCAAATTTAAAAAATTAAAATTAAAAGGGTAAAAAAACAAATTAAAAGAAAAAAAATTAAATTTAAATTTAAAAAACATGAAAAAGGGACAATTTAAAAGAAAAAAAAATTGTTTAAAAAAGACAACCCAAAACACAAATTGAAAATAATAATAATATTTAAAAAATAAAGGTAAAATATAAAACTAAAAAAACTAAAACAAAACACACATAAAAAATTAAACTAAATACTTTGTAGTGAAGGAAACATGGTTATACTCTCCATTGAATTTGAACATCAATTGGTGTGGAATTTGAATGGAATGAAGAGGAGGTGTATCCCTATAATAAATTTGAATGGTGGTTAATGTGTAAATCCAGAATTTATGAAATACTTCTACATCTACAAGAAGAATATTGAACAATTGTCTAGTGAAAACTTTTGACGATTCTTTCTACAAGGTGAACCAGGTACACAATTTCCTTTTATATTTATTATTTATTTCCTTTTATTTTCAATAAAATATGATTCATTCACCCTAGATACCAAAAACTATCAAGGGGATACATAACAAAGTAACCCTACATATTAAGTATGAATATATAGAATCATTAGAAAAATGTAGAGAAGAGAGAGAATCCAAACTTAAAACAATGTTGGAAAAAACGTTTGATAATAAATTTAAATCCTTTGAATACAAGGTTGAAACAAATATAGAAAATAGAATTTTAGTTTTGGAGAGTGAGAAACAAAAATGGAGTCTAGATTACAAGAAATAGAAAAACAAAGGAAAGAAAAGAAACAATCAATCCAAGAGGCAAAGGTTGAAGAAAATCATAATTGTACGGACAACATTACAGATCTAGAAGAAAAACTAATTATCAATTTGGTTATAAATCATTTGGAACCTAAGTTGGATATCCTACACATCAAATAAGAAACGAACAAGCTAATAGAATTATACAATGAATGTAACAAAAGAGCCTTGGACCTCATAATTTTCAATGTAAAAGGGAAGAATATGAGGACACCCTCGTAATAGTCAATGGAGAACTAAAAATAAATCACAAATTGATACAACTTGCCTCATAGAAGCAAAAAGGTTGGGAAAAATAATTGAACATAAATCTAGGTTTATCCAAGTTAAGGTAAACTCTAATAACCATAAATATGGCATACTATGAGAAACTCCAATCTTAAAAGGGTCAAGAATATTTATCAGTGAAGACCTCATTCCAAAGGACCAAGATGAATTAAGGAAAGAAGTTGAAAATCTCAAAGAAACCCGAAAATAAGGGAAATGTGAAATCATTTGAAATTGAAAGGATATTATTGGGATATAAACAAAAAAGATAACAATAAATGGAAATTTGGGACACTCTAGATCCTCTCTTGGAAATGTCATGGTTTTCCATGGAGTAAAGGGCCTATACTAAGTTAGATCTCTAATGTCAATGATATTATTTTCTTGGTTCAAACTTGGGAGTATAAAGAATCTAAGGCCCCTAATATATAAGGATTTGTTTTGTGGTCAACATGGAACAACAAATCGTCCTATAAGGGGTTTGGAGGCATACCTTGTTACATAAAAATGAACATGTCTCCTCCCATTCTACTTCATAAGAAAGATCCTCTCAATTAGTAAATATGGATGGAGATATTAGATATTAATGCTAATAATATTTATATAGCAATATGTTATTTCACACCAATTAACTCTACTTTTTGAACAAAAAACAATCTAGATAAGAACTTTCCCTACAAAAACTTAGAGAAAGATATTTACAATATGGAAAATGAAGGTAGTATCCTCTTGTTAGGAGACTTTAATGCTATAATTGAAACTAATAAAGCTATTATTTTAAGTATTGATTCCAACCCTAATCCTATATGGCTATATGAGGACCTTGTTTTATCTAATAGATACAAAAGAAACTCGGAATACCTAATCGAGAGTTTGTTTGGTACTGACATAATCAATATTTGTAGATCTCAAGCTTTAATAATTTATAATTCTCCAAGGAAGTGGCCAAAATCTAAGAGGATGACTTGTATCCATGGGCTTGGTCTTAGTGTCGTTTATTATGTAATATTAGATATGTTATCACATGGAATTGATTGGGTCAATTCAACCTTTAGGTTTTTTATTTTTATCATTAGTGTTGTTTAATTTTTAATTTTTTCCTCTTCCTTATAGTCTTTTTAGGTTTTAGCACAAACAAAATTAGTGTTGATGTTGGCCCATTACCCTTGGGTTATATATTTATCTTTATGATAATATTAGACAAGTCATTATCCTTATGCTTCCACCACCACCCAAACATGTCACCACTTCCACGATGTACTAAAACCCTTCCACTTTGTACCTTTGCCCATTAGAAGGTCAAATCAAGTTATTTTTGTACACTTCCATCTCATCAAACAGTTTGCAATGCATCTTAGGTACACTTTTATTTCATCATCATAATTTCACTCACAATGCCTTGTCAGTTGATATCCTTGTTTTCAATGCTTATGTTTTTAAAGAAATAACCTCGGATTTCATCATTGAGGTTTTTCTAACTGTTTTCCAGGATTTCAAATTACTCTTAGCTCGATGCTGCAAAAATTAGTGCTTTCAGGCAGGAGCTACAGAAATTGCTTCGAACTAGCTGGTGAAAGTGAGTTGTAGGTTAGAACAACTGCAGATGGATTCATTAAAGCTCGATCGTATCATTTTTCAAGTCTCAGCCTCCAAGTACTCCATGATCATTTTTAGCTCTATTGAAGAATAATAAAAGGTTGTTCTTATCATTTCTTCTCCTAGGCATTGTGAACTGGTGATCCATGCTACCAACTATCTTACTTACCCATGTTATCACTATTCTCAGCAAATTGAAAATCTCTTATCCTCTTTTTACCAAAATTTAAGAAAACCTAACTATGAGGCCACCTTGTTTATCCCATATCTGGCCAATTTTGATTATGCTACGAATCCCCTATTCTTGCATTGCAAACTCTGTGCAATAACTTGACACTGTTATTCACCTACCTCAGAACCCGTACCAACTTGTTTTCATCAATATCCCCATTCTAATTCAAGTCTATCTATTTGTTAAATTTAAAAAATACTTTTGTTGGTAAAGTTATTATGAATTTTGTAAAAATGATGGTGAAGTATTGAACAAAATCTTTTTGCAGCAAGTTTTCTCCTTGTATCTCCATTTTCCTATGTATTCTTCATTCATTTCTTAACTACCAATTGTCCTTTCATAATACTGGAGGTCAAATAGGATGAAGAACACTAAATCCTTAGATTGAACCAGCCTTTGAAATATATTATCCATCAAAACCCTAAGTCCTCTTTTTTTCCATTTTGCTTCTTGCATCACTCAAATTGGTGGATAAAGTTTCTTCATAAGACGTCAAATGGATACTCCACATCAGAAGAAGGATCACAAGGGTGGGAGAATTGTGAGGACTGAACCCTATGACATGTAATTTTTTGTTTTTGAGCCCCTGATCAGAGAGGTCTTCCAAAGAGTGGGATGTTTTAATTTAATTCAGAAGATGAAAAGGGGTCACCCTGAGGTAGCTAGAGATTTTTCTTTGAATTTTGATGGAACCAAAACTAAATTTGGGACACTTGAACTTGAGGTATCGGAAGCAACCATAGAAGGAGCTATTGAGATACTAAATATTGGTGAAAGGTGGTTTAAGGCCATCAAACTAAATGAAACTTTCTCCAAAGAGTTCCTTAAACCAGAATATCAGGGAGATAATCTATCAAATGGAGTGCCCAAGAGCCATATGATTGAAGGATTTGATAAGATGCTAAGGGTAATCCAAATATGTTTCAGTTGTGAGGGTAGGTTCAATATGATTTATCAGTACCACATTATACTTTTTCTACACTTCACAGGAAAAGACCTCATGAACCTCCCTTTCTATTTATTTATAAGTATTGGAAAAATGGTTGACATAGTCCAGGCTAAGTCAAGGGTTGTTGACACAAGTTTTTTTCACTCAGGGTTGATTAAGATTCTTGTGATGGAAGAGTTAAAGAAGAAAAACATTGATTGGGAGAAGTTCATTGCTTCTACACATTTTCAATTGAATGTTGCTCCTACTCCAAAATACAAGTTGCAGAGTCCTCTTCAGGCTCACAACACTGTACACACAGAGACAAGTAAGAAAAGGAAGAGAAAATACATTGTTAAAAAGGATGTTGAAACTAAGGAACAAGAAGGAGAAGATGGATCACATTACTCTTCACAAAGGGAGTTTTCACCCAATCCAGCTTCAGATTCAATAGAAACTCTATCAACTAGAGCCACATGAACAAAAGGAAGAAGGTTACTCTTCCCCTCACCAGTTGTGGTAGTTGAATCTAGAGTTAGGAAGCCTTTCACCAAGTCATCAACAAAGAATGAAAGTGTTGAAAAAGAGGACATAGTGGAAGATACCATCAAGAGAAAGGGTAAAGCTAAAGTTGAATTTGTTGAAAAGAATATTGAGGTCATAGACATTACCACTCCCCCAGAAAACCCTACCTTCAAAAGACTAAACAAACAACTTAAAGAAGCTATAAAGGAAATTGCTAAATTGAAAAGAGAAGGGTTGGATGAAAGAAAATAGTTGAGTGGCATTATGGATATGTATCAAGAAACTATTGATAATCCCATGTTTATAGCAAAGAGATTTATGCCCCTCCATAGGAAGATTAATAATTTATACACATAGAACAAGGATTTACAAGCTCAAATCAGAAGACTTAAACTAGAGATGAAACATTTTAAAGAAGAACTAGCCCAAAGAAACTTGAATGCATTGACCCAATCTACCACAAGGAGGATTTCTAGGCTCAAAAAGTGAAAGGATGAAATACCTTAAGAAATATCAGTTTTGGAAATGATTGCTCCTTGTTTTTTGAATATTTTTAAGTATGTTCCTTATAACTGAGTTTTTCACTCATAGACCACATTATGAGGTTTCTATAAGAATCCCTAACTCTAGAGGAAGATTTTGGGAATTTTAGAACTTTACTGGACTAATTTGGAAGCCATAGGAAAATTTGCAGCACCTGGCGCTGCAAAATGGTTTCTACATTCAAGCATTGTGAACTTCATTATGAACTAGCTGATACAGCCAGCGCTACAAGATATGCTATGAACTTCTATTTTGATGGTTTCAAGAGGATCAATGGTTTTCAGTTCACTAGGGGAGAATGGTACAACTATTTTGAATTCAGTTTAAATCTAGAGGATACTTTCCAAGAAGAGGAATGTGCTCAAAGTACACCTCATCATGCAATATTAAGGTGTTAGGACAATTGCCAACATTATCTTTTTCTGTAGCAGTTTTTCTATTTTCAGTTTGTACAGGTGTAATTACTTCAGGTTTGAAGGGAAGAATCTTATGCTAGAGGATGAAACTCACATTGTATGCTATCATTCCCTATCTATGCTAGAAACAAAGCATTAGAAGACATTTTGTAGGTTTGAATGGTTGATGTAAAGGACTTTTTTTGTTGATATTAATGTAACAAAGCCTACTCTAGTTTGATGTATCAGACATGATGAAATTTTGTTTAATGGAAGTCAGTTTCCTCTCTTGCCATCTTATTTATCTCTCACTCTGATATTTTATTTTCATTGAATGGTTCAAATTAATTTTTGTAGTTGTATTGCAATGAAGGTTTGATTGTAATGTTGCTCTAACTTTCTCATAGTTTTTAGCTTGAATTTAAGAAGCTCTTGTATCTAAATATTTTTTATCCTTTGTCTACTAGTAAATTTTGATTCTAGTGGTATACTTACTTCACTTGTATTACTAAGTCTTCCTTCTATCCACACTAATCCTCAAAACCTTGATCTAAGTTAAACAAGGCCTCTTTTGTTGATGCATTTCATATAGAATTTCCTATGTTTTAACATTGTTGGACTGAGCTTTATCCATTTGACACCACATTTTAAAACTTACCTCATAAACCTATTGATGGGTATTGACCTTACACTTTAGTAGTCAAAGTGTAACTTTCAGTGCTAACATTCTTGGTGTCGTTTATGGGGAATGGATTGAAAACATTTCCCTAGGATTGAACGACAATGAAATATTGTTTCAAAGGGTTCATAGAAATTAGTACATTGAAAATTGCAGTTAGCACCTGGCGACTCCACTGTTTTAGTTGTTTATTCTAAAGGTATACACACAATGTATACCCCACATATACCTCTAGCTACACATGAAGCTGACCCAAAGAATATCATTAAGAAAGGAAAATATTCTCAAGAAGGATTTTCAACTATTGTTTTAGGTACTACTGGTTATTTTCCTTATTCCACTTTTAAAACACCAGTAGTTGCATCTAGTGCTCCACTTTTACCCTCTGTTGAAATTTATAGAAATTTAAATCTTGAATATTTCCCTATGGAATATTCTTCTTTTCCTCCCAAATTGAAAGAAGAAAGTTTTTAAAGTTCTGAAGTTCTTGCCTCCATGATTTTTTAAGTTTGTTTATACTTGAAATATTAGAGGATTTTCCTACCCTAGGTTCTCCTTCTCCTCCCTCTCTTAAAATTGATGTGACCAAAGAAGAAAAAACCTTAGGTCCCTTGGAATTTCCACCATCCTCTTCCAAGGCTCATCCTCTCCTTGTTAAAACTGAAACTTCTCCATCCTATATTCCTCCTTCTCCCAAGCTACATATCATCAATACTGTAGTTGTATCAATCAAGACCCAATCTCCTGCTTATTCTCTGTAACGACCCCCTTTTTATGTCTATGTAGCGAAGTTCAATAGGAATTTTTTCTTTTTTCTTTTTAACAAATAAGAAATTAACAACATCACCTAATTCATATAAATGCAAAAACACATGACATCATAACTAAGGTGACACATGATCAGAATATAAACAAACTCTACAACATCATTGCAGAATGAAATTGCAAAACATAATGCCCACCAATCTCATCATATTATCACCAATAACAATAATTTTGCTGAATATAAAATTGCTTTCGACTTTACCATTAAAATCATACCGTTGCCACTCGCCTGCTTCAGAGACGTCCCTCACGCTGTGCCGCCTCCCTCGCTCCATGCCGCTTCCGCTTGTCGACC
>JZKD02S2300661.1:1951083-1979294 GCA_000966675.3 Picea glauca | reverse complement strand
AATTGGTATCATTGTAGGTTCCTTTAGGAAAATAGCTTAACCACTAAAAGGAGATCATGGATCACGCTACAGTTAGGATACCACAGTTTAATGGTTAGAAGTATGCATTATGGAGTAAGAAAATATATACATACATATAGGCATAGGGATTCGATGTTTTTCAATCAGTGGTGGATGGATACAAAGCACCAACTACTCCTCCAACATATAAGGATGGAAAGAAACTCGTGGAAAATAATTCATGATCCCATAACACTATTCAGAATGGTGTAGATGAATCAATATTTACCAAAATTATGCATTGTGAATCCACTAAAGCCAAACTTAAAAATTTTAGAGCAAAGTTTGAACAGTTGAAGATGAATGAAGATGAAAACATATCAGCCTACTTTCTACACATCGATGAGGTAATAAATGACATCAAAGGATTGGGAGATGAGATCAAGTAATTAGTTGTGGTTAAAAATGAATTAAGATCTCTACCAATGAGATTTTATTCAAATATTTCATCCCTAGAAGAAATAATGGATCTAGATGAATATGGATGAGCTACATGTGATACTCACAACTTATGGGATGAGGAAAAAACAAGAAATTCTAGTTACTAAGGAAGCTTCATTTAAAGCATCTAATATAACAAATAACAGTAAAAAGCAACAATAAAAGTTAGTTCATAAGCAAACTCCAAAGTCACAATTTAGATACAACGATAATTCAGAAGAAGATGAATAAATAGTGAACTTTTTAAGAAACTTTCAAAAGTGAACAGGTAAATATAAAGGTAAGCTTTCGTTGAAATGTTTTAATTGCGGTAGAATTGGTCATTTTGCAAATAAGTGTCCTTATGAAAACAATTTTAGATAGGGATGAAGAGGAAGAGCCCAAGAAAGAAAAGAGATATCAAAAAGGAAACTGGAAAAACAAAAAGAAAGCATTTAAGAAAAAAATATACTAAAAAAAAGACAATTCTTCATTTGGTGAAGATGATGAAACTAATAGTGAATTAGAAAACGTATTATTTATGGCTAAGAAAAATCACACAAGAAACTCTGATATTTTAGAAGAATAAGGTGAAGTCGATCTCAGAGAAGAATTAATTAGTGCCTTAGAAAATCTAAGGAATGAAAGAAAGAAAAAAGTCACTCAAGAAAGACCTAAAAGTAAAAGAAACCGAGAATCTCAATTCAGAGGAATTCAAGAAGATAATTACGAAGCTAAAAGTTCAGGTTGAAGAAGATAGAAGGATTGAAGAAACACTCATAATTCAGCTAGCAGAGGAGGAGAAGATGATTGAAAGGTTGGAAGCAGAAGCAATCACTCTAAGAAAATATATTCAAAAAAGGAAAATGTAGAAATATAACACCAAAACATTGGATAATATCATCAACAATCAAAGGCATACTATGAAAATTCCGGAACAGGATACAACCAAATGCATTCTAAGAAAGGTTCAAGCTCCATGATGAAAGAAAAAGAAAAAAAGCATTATGCAGAAGATCTCAAAGGAAATAATCATGGTCAACATGAACCAGAAAGAAATGGATACATAATAACTTCTACATTCAAGAAGAAAGGAAGCTTCAATAATTGCAATCAAATAGAATATCTTGATCATCCTAGGAAGAATTACAAAAGGACTACAGTACAAGGAAAATCATTCACCCCCAGGTATGTAAATTTATTTTATGGTCATTGTTTTTATTGTACTAACTTTGGACATAAGGTTGCAAATTGTAGGGCTTATGAAATAAATAATCAGGTAAGAAATGATTATGTGGCCCCACACAATATTTAATTCTATAAATTCCACAACTATGGACACACAAATCGAAATTGCAGAAGTGTGATAAGGCCTCCCATGAAAGAAAATACTGATGAGAGACACAAGAAGTTTTGGAGAAGAAGTGAACAAAAAGAAGAGAAGGTAAATGAAGAATAGTTCCAAGGAATCGTACTTTCAAGATTTACAGTAGCATAAGATCATGATGAATTTATAGGAAAACAAGAAAGTGTCAGAACTCAAGTAGAAGATGAAGAAGATGTCAAAACTCGGGATGATGAAAAAATTCAGGAAGAGGATGAAAAGTAAGATATATTAACAGATGAAGAGGAATATTACACTGCATCAGAGCAGGTATTGTTCTGAGCCATTCATCTTGGAGACTCCCAAGGAATATGAATATTAGATAGGGGGAGTCTATGAAGTAGTTGAGATAGATAGGTCAGAATTGTGGAAAATTTAGTAGTAGAATATTGGACATTATGGACAAAGATGGATTCATATATTGGTTCATAGAGTAGTTCCAAGATTGATTTAGATAATGTTGGATGATTATTTGAATGCTTAAATTTTTTTATGTTTCTCATATATTTCAGTTGATTACACAATCACCAATGGATAGTAAATCCAAAAATAAGTAGGTAGAGGAAGACCTGCATTGATCTACATAGAAAAGGGAAGAGAAGTCATCAGAGAAAGAGAGATTTAGAAATGAATATTAGTAGCATACAGACAGGGAGACACACCCACAAGGGGATCTATTCTTTTAACCAGGATTGGTTATAGAAGGTACAATGACATATCAATAGGGGAAGTTAAATCCTTTTCAAAGGAAGAGAGAAAGTAATCAGAGGCATGAAGACAGGGGGAGCAACCCCAAAGGGAGATATCCTTTTACATTGATTTCAAAGGGGGAGATATAGAAACATTGATGAGGAGATAGACATTGTTTCCATGACTAAGTGTTGTCATCAATGCCAAAGGAGGAGATTGTTGGCAGTCAGTTTAGGTTGATGGAAAATTGGTTTGGATTGTTTGTTTTCATTGATGTGAACCCTTGTAAAGTGATATTGTGACATTGTGAATTTATGTCAACCCTTAATGATTTATTTCAACCCTTGGATAAGTGTAGTAGCGAATTCCAGTAGCACAAAGGTATGGGTAAGGGACATGTATTTTTTTTATGTATAATGGTATCAAGGTTAATATATTTGTAGGTAATACTATTCTAGATGGATATACATATAATTCCATTTCTGGTGATATGTGGAATTTCACATAACTCCTCACGGTTAGAGATTTATGGCCTTCTGAAGTTGGAGAACCCTCATGAGCTATCTAGAATGTCAAAGAAGTCAAATTATTCTAGAAGCTCCTAAAAGAAGTTGACTATTCAAGTGGGAAAAACTAGGATTTAATCATGGGTTAAGTTGTTGCAATAAGAAAATAATTAAAAATAAATTAGTTGCAACTAGAAGTGGAGATTTTACTATTTGTGGATAAAGTGGGTATAAGTGGACGAGTGGTTAGAAGTGGATTATCCATAAAAGAAGGAAGTTGGGTTAATTTGGTTAGAAGGTAACCCCTTGAGGAAGGTACATGGGAGTATAAATAAGAGAGAGAGGCTCTCCTATTAGAACCTATTGATCACATTGAATATCTATTATTGTGTAAGGTTTATTGTAGGTACTCATTGATACATCTGAAGTTACGCAAGTATGAGGTAGCAGAAAGGATTGACGATGAAAGTTTAGGAATTGTTGAAATACTAAAAAAACATATTTTTTGAGGTGTACGTAGGTTGTATTGGATAAGGGTGCGTACGTATGTTGGATGGAATTATAAAAGGGCACATACATGTCAGAAAATCCATGAAATCTTAAGTTGTTGAAGGTACCATATTCGTAGAGTCTGAAAGAAATCTCCCACGAAGATCTACAGTGATAAAGTACAACAAATCTATCTACAGATTCAAAAGGTATGTCATATTCTTATGTGTAGTTGGATATTGTTGTCTCCATGAGATATGATTATGGAAGTTTGATATTTTCCCTAGAGATGGTGTTGGTTGTTTGGAACTTGTGGTATGAGCTATATCTATAGAAATATGACACTGATATGGTGGTATTATTCATTGGTTCATCTTATTGGTTCAAGTGTTGAGACATAGTTTGTACTTCTTGGTACATGGTTGAGGGTTTTGGTTGTGATGTAGTTTTTAAGGTGTTTGTATGGTTTGAGTTTTCATATCAATAAGGGTTTTCGTGTCTAGTCCATGTGGGGATTATTACCCTTGTTCATGATTGTACACACATGTATGTCACATTACTAGAGAGACATAGATGCATTTGGTTAAGGAATGTATAATATGATGCATGCACAGGGAACAACTACTGATAAGACAAAATGACATGTTGCAGGTTGACGTGACAAAGTCAACAAAGTGTTTGATGTTTCAGAAAAGGTGAAAACCCTAGATTGTTTAGGGTGTATGTATGTTGCAGTATAGATAGGTCACATACATACGTAGGATGAAATATATATAGGGCACATACATACCCAAGTTTCATGATATATAGGTCACGTACATGTACAGGTTGGTTATAGGTCAGTGGCCTAGAATGGTTACAGGTTGTTTATAGGTCAATGGCCTAGATTGGTTACAGGTTGTTGGTATAGATTGGTACAGGTTTACAATGGTATATCTCACAGTGACAGTGTGGCAGTGGTTTCATCATTTGACACTTATATTTTAGGGAGGTTGGACGAGGTAAGGAAAGGGGGTTGTAGCCTAAGAAACTAGGGGGTCAGATCCTCCTTTCTATTGGAGCTGCAGAATTGGAAGTTAGTGCTTCCTTGAATGTAAATCTTAAATACATATAAGAAAATAATTCCATGTTTTTCTCCCACATTGGGTTTCAACGTAAAATATTGGTTTACTGTGTATTATTTGAATGTGTTGATTATTGTTTATGATGCACTGATGAATCTTAATTTTAATGATACAATAATATATTGATGATGATCAGATTAACATGATTGGATAAGTTAAATAAATGTACATTGTGGTTAAAAGGATTAATAAGTGGTATAATTTCTCATTATTGATTCACCCCCCTCACCTCTCAGTAATCCAACACACTGCAGAAAATTATTGATTTATATCGACCCATTGACCAAACAAGCCATATTAAAACCTACATTAGGAGATCAAAAACAAAGAAACCCATTGAGGAAGTACTGGAACATACTGCAGTAGATGGTGTGGAAGCCAGTTATGATATAGTTTCCAAAGATGAAGTTAATGTTGTCATAACTTTATGAGACCTACATGAATCTATCCATGAAGCTGAGGAGAAAGGAGATATGGACCATTATATGGAAATGGGAAATGATGATATTTGTGTTACTTTAGAAACTATAATTGATAGAATTCTTCCTAAAATGGCATTACTTGAGTATAATGTCCCTGTTATGGGCATTGATTCTACCTCTCCAATTTCAAATGTGAATAGTCCAACATACATTTTTGATAACAGATTTATTTTCAAGGCATTGGATAAAATGAAGCATTAGAGACTTTTTCCAATGGATTATTCATCCACTGTATACACTTGGAAGGAAAAGTGTGAAATACAACACATCATTAATATGGAATGCTCGAAGAAAATTATAAATCTGGTAAATGCAATTGTATTGCAAATAAAACAATTAAGAAACATAGTATAGGGTAAAGACTGTATTATAGCTATATTAAAAATTGAAGTATCCCTAATTATAGAGGAATTTAATAGGGATATTGATGATGTCAAGGAAACATTCAAAATTTTATTAGCTACATATGCAAGAACTATTTCAAATATTGAAGAAGAATTGAAAAGAAGACCACAAGTTTGGAAAATACCTCCATTGAATACTGCAAGTAATTCAGAGGTGGATGAATTGAAAAATGGTTTGAAGGAGAAAGAGGGACTTATTGAAAAATTTTAATTTTAATTTGAAATAGAAGTGATAGAGCTATGTCAAAATCATAATTCATAGATTTAAGAATACAAGAACAAAGTGGAATCTGGATAGTTTGAAGAGAGAAAATCATAACCAAGATACTAAGTTGAATTAGAAAAATATGGTGATTCTCAGAGAAGATGGGAAGATTAGAGAACTTAAAAGGGAAATACAATTTTTTACTAAATAAGGTGGAAATGATAAGGATGCAAGTAAAAGTAAGGGTATGTGTAAGGGAAAAGGTAAAATTAAGGGTAGTGTAGAAAAAGAGAAGAGTATAGAACCTGAAAAGGAAATAGAAATTCAGAGTAAAGAAGGTGGCAAACATCAGGGAAAAGGTAAAATTCAGGGTATGGGTAAGGGTAAATATATAAGCCAAGGAAGTCCAACAAAACAAATTCCTTCAAAATACTTGGAAAAGAACAAAGAAGGAAAATACAGTATGTTTCATGAAGATAAAGTATTAAGTAGTGTTCTAGTTGATCTCTATGCCCCATCGCCAATGGTGGAATCAATATTGAAGATGACGATAGATGAGAGAAATGAAAATATTAAATATCTCAATAATGAACTCTTGAAGAATCAAAAGGCACAACATTTTCTATGTGATGTGGAGATACAAATGTTGAAATCCCAAATTTTTGATTTGAAGAAGTGATTACAGAGCACAACAATAATTGACGCAGTGCCAATTTTTCCTTCTACATTAGAGAAACAATATTTGAGGGAACAAGATATTGATAATGAAGTACAAAAGCTCAGGGGTTGATTGGCTGGCGTTTGATCCAAACTAAAAATAGAAAAGAAAAAACTTGAAAAGAATCAAAAGGCCAATGACAAGAAGTATAAGAAGAATGCAGATTTGTTGAAAAAACAAGCAAAAGAAAAAACTAGATTTCAAGAGAAATTGAAAAATCATGCAAAGAAAATTAAAGATCTAGAAAAACAATTAGAACATTTTCCTACTACAAGTATAGAACATTGAGAAGCCTCTACAAAAACAAAGAGAAGCTCTGCATATTTTTCTTCATCTCAAGATCAGGGCTTGCAGAAACCTCCCAAGCATCCTAGGGTAGTTAAAAAATAACATTGGCTTATATACCATGTACTCCATGTAATTACATTTAAAAATGTAATATATATCATTATTTCAGCAGTTTATTAACAATGTATTTTATTTTATGCAGTTAGTGACATGCATAAGTTTGTATATTTATTGGCATGTATGAATGTGTATTGTAATGTATCCATGCTTGTAATACTTTAAAGGTTACTTGATATTGATTTATACACATATACACTACCATTATCATCTTGTTTTCAATATGTTTGAATAAAACATAAGTAGTTTTCCGTACTTGACATTTTGATATAACAATGGTAATTTTCATACCATGACCACTCATAATACAAAATATAGTTAAAATATAGAGAAATATAGAATTTAGCGTGTAAAATATATATATATATATATATATATATATATATATATATATATATATATATATATTCCAAATATTGCATATTTATATACCTACATAGCCTTAAACCCTAATATGAAAGAAACTGTGTATTTTCATATACAACAATAGTCCACAACCATAATATTTCACTTGAGGAATTATTAATTTGTAAGCTATCACTATAAATAATTTCATAGTTGTATATATAACAATACATATTACTTCATTCATTGAACTCCTAACCAAAATTTATATTTCACCCTACAACAAATTATCAGGATCAACAACATATATACGCGTTGCATCTTTCCATAACAAGGCGTGCATTTTCCTCAATTCCCTGTTTTCATGAAATTCCGTAAGGATACTAGTGTGAATAATGTTCATAATTCATATAATATATCAAGTTTCCCTTAAATTGTTATTTAAGTAAGATATAATGAAAAATCCTAACACAATGATTGCATTTTTTACTCCAAGGTATATTCAAATTTTATCTACAACAATGATCCACAACCACAATATTTCACTTGTGTAATCATTAATATATCATCTATCACTATAAAGAATTTTAGAGTTTCATATGTAATAATACATATTAATTCATGCATCTAACCCCAAACCAAAATATATATTTCACCCTACACCATATTGGGACAGAACAACATATGTACAACCTACCTTTTCCCTAACGGGTCGTGCATTTTCCTCAATGTCCCCTTTTCATAAAATTTCATAAGGAGAGTGTGCATAATGTGCATAATTCAGCTAACGATATGAATTTTCCCTAACTTTATTCTTTCAATAATCTATCATGCAAATCCTAACAAAAGGCTTTCATTTTTTACTCAAGGGTGTGCATTTTAAAACATGCCCTGTTTTCAATAAGAAAACACATAATTTCCATTTTTGAGTGTGCATTTTCTTCTCAAGGAATACATATCTCATATTAAGGAATGAATTACTCATCGTCCTATATATACATCATCTCATCATACAAAATTCACCACTATAGCTTTTCTACAAATTTTGTACAACCCTATATCTTGTAATATTTCATATAATATTGACATATTCATTCTATATTTCATCAAAAGGTCATGAATCTTTGTTCATATAAATCATGGTTTTTGGAGTGTAATTGGACTCCTAATTGTAAACACATTTTAAATCTATTGTAATAATCAAGTTACAACTTAAAAATTAAATGATGGAGGCTTATACACCTTTGGGTGTGCACCTTCCTATAGCCAACTTTAACAAATTCTCCCTTTAGTTTTACAAGGAAATTGTTAGCCTTTATTCACATCAAGTAGGTGTTTGTATGAAACTTCCACTATAAGGTTATATGCAGGTGTATAATCACAAATTACACCTTACTCAAGTTGAAACACTCAATTTGGGTCAACATTGAGACTAGGGCGTGCATTTTACTCTAATGTCGTTTTGACTTCAAATTTACATGTAATCCCAAATCTAGGTGCATGAAAGAAACCAATCTTGTTCTTAAATTTAACTTTAGATGACATGGATAGATTTTCCATATATGTAAATCCATATTGAAACTTATAAAACACATTTTGGAGCTACAAAGAAGCTTGGGCGTGCATTTTAATTTGGTCACCTAATATTGTTGTGACCTTCCAAATTACAAGGTAAAATTTGTCTCTTCTACACAACAACCCTTTTTAAACTTGCAATTGCAAACTTAACAAATTGAATAGGTATAATATAATAAAGCACAACCCCCAAAACTTTCACAACTCAAATCTAAGGTACAATAAAAATTTCACTTACATTTTACAAATAGGTTGGGCATTTTTAGGATTTTACTAGACATATCTTGCCTATTATTGCACAAAATGTTCTTTTATGAGTAAAAATGAAAAAAAAACATATATATATGTTTATGGAAAATGACTCAAAAATCATTTCCAATTTGAACCACTCAAATTGAATGCATTTTGAGACCTAGGAGTGAATTTTAGTGTAGCATGGCATGCATTTTACACCAAGGCAAAATTTACACCAACATAAAATTTTCCCTCTTTGTCCTAGAAGAAAATATTTTGTCCTCTTGTAGGGTGCTAAGTTTTAAGTTTCAAACTGCACAAACATAGGTATAGAAATATGTATTACTTTTATACAACCCTATAACTTGTAATATTTCCTGTAATATTGACCTCTTTATTCTATTGCCGAAATTAGAGTTAAGATTTATTCCATTTTGTATGTATAATTGGTTAGTTAGAATTCATTGACCTTGATTTCTCTCATAACCCACCATCTTAGGATTCATCAAAAGGTCATGAATATTTGTGAATATAAAGAATCCTTATTGAAGTGAAAATGCACTTCTAATTAAACAAACATTAAAAATATTTTAATAATCAATTTGCAACTTAAATATAAAATTATGGAGGATTATCCAACTTTAGGCGTGCACTATCCTATAACCAAATTTAACAAATTGACCCTTCAGTTTTACAAGGGAAATTTTAGTCTTTATGCACATCGAGTAGTTTTTTGTCTAGAACTGCCAATATACAGATATGTCAAGGTGTAAATTTAGAAATTACAACTCCTTCAAGTTGAACCACCAAATTTGGGTCAAAATTGAGGCAAGGGAATGCATTTTACTCTAAGGAAGTTTTGAATTCAGATTTACATGAAATATCAAATATAGGTTCTTGAAATCAACCCCTTATGTTATATAATTTTTCTTTAGATGACATACCTAAATATAAATATAGATGTATCCATCATACAACTTAAAAAATAATTTTAGGTGCTACAAGGAAGCTTGGTTGTGTGTTTTAATTTTGTCACTTAGTACATTTTTTACCTTCCAATTTATAAGGAAAACTTTACCTCTTTTTCACATCAACCATTTTAAATTTTCAATTGCAAAATTAACAACATGATTAGGTCTAATGGCATAAAACACGCCCCCAACAACTTGCACAACTCAAATATACAATATAATAAAACCTTTACTTATGTTTTACAAACAAGTTGTTCATTTATAGGGTTTTACTGGCCATTTGTTTCCTATTTTTGCACAACAGAGTCTTTTATGATTGCAAATGAGAAACTAAGTATACAAGATTATGTATAATGGATTAGAAAGTAGTTTACAGTTTGAAACACTCAAATTGAATGAGTTTTCAGACATGAGGGTGCATTTTAGTGTATCCTAGCATGCAATTTGCACCAAGGGACAATTTTCCCTCTATGTCCTACATAACAAATTTTGGTATGTTTCCATAGCAAAGGGTTTTAAGTTTCCAACTGCAAAAAACAATGTATAGACATATCTATAAATTTTATAATGATAACCACAAACCTTCTTCTATCATCAATGAATTTAAAATTCCAACCCCCAAGCAATATACTTATATAGATAACTATTTTATCCCCATTTGACATTGTCTATTATAGGAGGAGGATGTTAGGTTTATTCAGATCAATAACCCTTTTCAGGACTCATCTTTTGAAGGGGATAATTGAACGCAGAGAATTAAAGGTTAGTTATCTCCTAAGGAACCCTTAATATGGGCATTGTCCACTCTAACAAACCCTTCCATTTTCAACTATGTACCAAACATAAATTTATTCATAGATCTATTTTTGAGAAAAATAAATGGACTTATTTGCTCTTGTTTGTGCCCTACTTCCCCTTCCATAGTTTATAACTAACCCCCCTTAAATTTCCACATATTAGCCATACCTTGTGATTTTCCTGTAGGTATATTAAGATATTATTATAAATATGCATTAAATATCTATTAAATATTGTAGAAAAACACTAAAGATAAAAAAAAAAAAAAACATCACATATAAGAAAAGTGTGAGTCAAAATGATATCAATATTCCATAAAATTGTCATAACAATATGATATTGACATGCAGATAAACATCATATATTTATAGTCTCCCTTACAAAATTGGTCGGAAAAGTGAAATAGAGATCCCACACCTTTGTTCTCTCTAAATATTCTGCCTACTATCTCTGATATGACAAGCCTCTACTTTCCTATCACTCTACTTACAACATTTATATCACTTGATTCCGACCAAAAATGCCAACATGTAGAAAATTTTGAGAACATCTATATATTTATATGATATCCATGGGGACAAACTAGATCTATACAGAAGTTACATAATTTGATCATAATTAGCTTTACATGTCCTCGAGTGAGCTTTTATATCTCGTGATTTTAGAAACATGCCTCTATGATCTATGTTTAATGATGGGGTGCCAAGTTGTCCTTGCGGTAATCATCAAATATGAGTCAGATTACTGACGATGGTTGAACTCTGTCGAAATGTAAGCCAATGTTGGGACACCAAGAAAAAAAATAACAAAATTTGATAGTCAGTTAGTATTGTTCTACAATATGATCGATTTTATCCATACCATCGAAACTCCCCATTGGACTTCAACACCATATGTAGTAGTGATCCATGTGTAATAATTTCCTAGGTATGATTATATAACCTACTCACATGTCCTGAAGTTGTGGTTACCTTACGAAAATTGATTAGAATGTTATAACATAAATATTTAATCACTTGCGTTGTATTACCTTGGAGAACATCTTATTTGTTAGAAGCATGTCCACCCTAATATTACTCATACTACTAGGAGTTTAGACTAGATAGCTCAATACACATCCCAACCATACTAAGAATATTCCATCTCCCTAAGTATCATTTGTCTCCATCCACATTTAAAAAAATAGCATTTCATCATGTATGATCTCTCAAAGGACAAAACTATAGGTCATAATTAAAATCCTAAATCAAATAAATCCATAAAGGCTAAAGAGGTGAAGATAAAAAAAATAAAGTACAACTACTTCACTATGGTTCCCCCCTTTCAAATTCCTAAGAGAAAAATAAATGAATGAGAGGAGGAGGGCCTCAATACAATTGATGAACAAAAATTTAGTAAACTTAGAGTTGCCACGTGGAATTGTTAGGAATTTCCATGGAGGAAAAATCACGTAGCTACAATGATATAAGAAATAGTTCCATTGATTTCAGCAATGCTATATCAAATGGTTGCATTGATTTCAACAATGATATATTGCATAATGATAAAGTGTATTGTATGGATGATTTTAAGGATGGAAATTTATTTTAAAATGTAGAAACCTTGGAGAGTATTACTAATCCTTCATATGTCAACTATAAATGTTTGGCGATATTTTTTTTTAAATATTCAAATTTCTAAGCATTTTATATAGATTTTATAAAATTTTGGCAATTTTAAGGTAAAATAATTTTATCCTATAGAATTTGGGCAAATCATTTTGAAAATAGAGAATCTCGTTTTTGGAAAAAGCATGGAAAATTATCCCATGAGCAAAATTTAGCCCCTAAAATCATCACTGTATTGATTTAAGTGACTATACAATGAAAAATGATTTAAACTATTCATGTAGATGCAATGGTTTCAACAATGATATAACTAATATTTTCATTGATTTCAACAATGATATAAAGAAATATGAAATGACATGTTTATTTTAGTGATAATATAATGAAAAATGATTTAAAGCAAGCAAGTAGTTGCATTGGTTTCAATGATGACCCAATGCAAAAAAATAAGGTGCATTGATTTTAGCAATGATATATTGAAAAATCATTTAGAGAAGTCATGTAATTGGATTAATTTCAATGATAGAATAATACAAAACAATAAGGTACATTAATTTTAGTGACGATACAATGAAAAATCATTTAGAGAAATCAACTAGTTTAAATTATTTCAACAATGATATATTGAAAAATATTAGGGTGCATTGATTCCAGCTATAATACAATGAAAAATGATTCAGTGTGGTAGAAATATCATTCCCTCAAACAGTTCCTCTTACACCTATTGAGAGCGGTAATAAAAATCAATGATCTTTGAAACTTTCTTGGGGATTAACAATTCATAAATCGCAAGGATTGTCATTGGATAAAGATATTATTAATATAGGTAAGAAAGAGAGATATGGTATGATGTTTAGTGCAATATCTCGAGTTAAATATTTGAATGGTCTATGATTTAAACCTCTAATTTCATATGATTGATATCAAAAGATGACAAAACTAGCAGGTGAGATTGTAATAAAAGTGGAATAAGATAGATTGAGATTCATCACAATGTAAACTATTTATAATTCATTACATTTTTATTATTCACATTTTCATCATTCAACATTGTTACTTTATTTACATTCAACTTATTCCTCATGTAAATCTTGAGGTACACTTCTGAATAATGCTCTCTATTTTCTCAACAAAATGAGGAAACTGAGTAATTTTAAAATCATCAATTTCATCTCATACATATACATATATATATATACAAATTGTGCCACTATACTAAAACTTGAAGAAGATAAATTGACATTGATTTTTCTCGATAATACTCTCTATAATTTCAACCAATTGAGAAAAGTGAGTAAATTCTAAATGATCAGATTAATCTTAGACATCTACATATACATAATGTTGATCATTTAAAAATTATGTCACCATAATAAAACATGAAGACATATTGGCATTGATCCTTCTCTATAATACTCTCTATACTTTCAACTAGCTAAGGAAAATGAGTAAATTTAAAATAATCAGATTAATCTTAAACATACACATATACATAATGTTGACCATCTACAAATTGTGTCACTTTGACATTGATCATTCTTGATAATACTCTATACTTTTAGCTAACTTATGAAAGTGACTAAATTTCAAATGATCATATTAATCTTACAAATATAGATATACATTGTGTTGATCATATACAAATTTGGTGTGACTTCTCACGACTGAAACCAAACTAGATCCATCTTAACCCCAAATATATCAAATGTCGAGAGGGATCAAATATCTTGAGGTGAAAACCTTTCCTCAAGTTTTGTATTATAAAAGGACGTTTGCAGCTCGACAGATTTGATCCCTCTTATTGCTTGATAGATTCAGGATTAATATGGATCTAGATTGGCATGACATTCAATCAAATGATTCACATGTTATAAATAAGGGTATGTGCAAGCTAATGATGGTCTCTCATGACACATTAGTGGCAATGAAAACATGGAAAAACAACAATATATTAACATGGAGGTATTATTCAAGGTAATTTTGTAGTGAATTTGAATATGGAGTAAGAAGATGAAATGTAGGAAATTGAATTAGATTTATGAATATACAATTTTTATTCATCGAAATTGTGAATAACTATCTCAATTTGTTTTTCTAACAATGGTGTGTTATTTTTCCAACAAAATACAAAGTATATCTCTTTGTCCATGTAGGTGTTGAGTACCTTAACTATGGAATTTCATTCCAAAAAATTGTATACTTTTAGAGAACCCATTTTTCTAGTGCAGTGTATTTTTTGGAAATTTATAAAATTAATTTAATATTTTTTTTAAATGATCAAAGTCAATATATCATTGAAATTACAACGCCTTTTGTTTGTGTAGGCTAAGAGGGTCTTAACATGATCAGAATATTTTTTTTTCTAGAACATATATATTGGTATACTCTAATGAAAAATATAACTTGTTCGAGAAATTTTTAATCCAACAAAAAGTTATAGGAGAAATAAGAGAGGTATGTATTCTAGGATTTTGAAATATGCGAAGAGAAAAATAGATTAAAAATAGAAAACAATATTAATTTAAAAAAAAAACTCCTCACTCTCTCTCCCCATTCTTCTCACTCTCTCTTTCTACTCCCCCTCTTGTTATCCCTCTCCCTCCTTCTCACACTATCAAAAACTCCCTCTCTAGCCCCCTCCTCTCTTTACCTCTTGCATCTATCCCTCCCTCTCTCTCTCATTGTACCCACCTCCCTCTCTCTCACCCACTCTCCCCCCTTTCTCTATTTTCTTCTATCTACCCCCCTTCCCTATATCCCCCCCCATCTCTCTCTCTCTCTCTCTCTCTCTCTCCACCCCCCCTCTATGTCTTTCTCTCTCTCACTCTAACACTCTCATACACTCTCTCTCTATCCCTCCTTTATGTATTCCTCTCTCTCCCTCTCAGACTCTCACACAATATAACAAGTTTTTTACATCACAAGGAAAGAAATGGCCTTGAACTAGACATGTTAAAACCTATACCTAGACCTAAACATGGAAAGACATGGCAAGACCTAAATCTAGATCTAGACCATAAACCATGATGTAGACCATAGACCATGACCTAGACATATATGATGACCATGATGTAGTCCATGACATATACCTAGAGTTATATATAGAACATGACCTAGACCACAAAATAGACCTAGTGATCTAGGTGGATATCAGTGGAAACCAACCTTTTCTAACTCGCTCAAAACAATTTTCTGGCAATTTTTGCAATTTACTATTTTTAGCAGTTTTAACTTCCGGGGCCATTTTGAGGGAATAAATGAAGTTTTTTTGGTATCAAGATTCTCAATTATATATGAAGGAATAATATATCCCCCTAAATTAATATCCTCGGTGATACCTTTCCAACGATCTATCATGCACCCCAAACAAATATCGTATGCCAATGTTACACTCTCGGGAAGTTGATACACCAAACTACCCAAAATGGGGTCCACAAAACGGTTGACTTTTCATCTTCCGGGTTTAGGGTTTTGGATTTTATTTATGATAAAAAGGCCTTTGGAGCCTCATTGTAAAATCATCTTCATGCGAATGCAAGTATAGGACACATCTCTTCTCAGAGATACATTGTCACCATTCTAGCGAGTCTTTCACTCTATATTTTTATAGTCTTTGTACATTTTCGCTCATTAATAGAAAATTTTGTATTAATGTATATTTTTGTTTATGGTTGCATCTATGATACATTTCTGTTATATTATTGGATATCTGAGGCATCTATGTACATTTTGTTTTATATATCTCCTCTCTCATTTTGTGCCGAAAATAATTTGGATCAGTAGTATGATAGCAAGCTGCTCTTGATCGTTTTTTTCAATGCATTTCCCCGACGAGGTACGAGTATATAAATTTGGGTATCAAGCTTGTCTCTCTTGAATAAAATCGCTCTCGCATGCCCAAGAAACCCTCCATGGAGGAAGAAAAGAAAAATTACGGAGCACATCATTCTATCAATGTGTTGCTTGAGCAAGCTCTCATGCGACAGAGGGATGAAATGATGGATAATTTTTCCCACATACTTCAATGCCTGTCGATAGTAACATGTGCATATTCATAAAACAACCACTTTGGAAGAACCTCTCCTTTCAAGGTTCAGGTTAATTTTGATATTCTCGTTTTTGAAGGTCAGATAGATGCGGATGCCCTAGACAAATGGTTAAATATGTTAGAAGGTTATTTCTCTATTCATAATTTTTTCGATAGGGAAAAGATCACCTTCGAACTCCTTAAATCTCTCCCCCATGTCAAACATTGGTGGGAAAATTATTGGGAGAAAATTTCCATAGAGGAGTGTGGACTATATGGGACAAAGCCCACTTGGTATTTTTTTGTGGATGCAGTAAAGGAACAGTATTACCCTGTTGGAAACTATGAGGAACATTACATGAGATGGAAGACACTGCGACACAAAAGGGGCCAAGTAGTTCCAGATTTCATCAATACATTTCATACCTTGTGCACCAAGATGGGTATCAAAGACCTCGAACGACATTTGGTTCTGAAATACCATGGGGCTCTACACAGATACATCCAAAATGAAATGGATTTTCTGGATATCTCATCACTCGGTGTTGCTTATCGATATGTTGTTAAAATCAAGAATAAATTTAAGCACCAAAACAAACGGGATTTTGGGTCTGCAAAAATGCAATAGTAAAAGTATGATAAAGATGGCCCTAACAAACAGTCTCCCAAAAACCATTCTAAGCCACAGGAAAATAAGGGTCACGGGAAGACAAAGAATGACACCAGAAAATGGTGTTATTTCCACAAACTCCTTTGGCACAACACCGAAGAATGTCACTCAAAATATTCATTGGTGGCGATATCAAAGAGGAGTTGAACCCTCATTCATAATCTGATTCTTAAAATACTGGTAAATGACAGATCATCGACGTAGACCCCACTACTATTGTCGTGATCACAACAATTCAACCAAAAGAACCAACAGATCCTGAAGAGGAGGAGCACCTTTTTCATTCACATATGTGGGTGAAGGGAACCCCTCTGCATCTTATTGTTGATAGAAAAAGCCAGAAGAATCTCATCTCAACAGATGTCATCAAACATTTGGGATTGTCGACAACACCACACGCATAGCCATACAACATCAGGTGGCTTCGTTAGGAGAAAGATATTCATGTAAGCCAATAGTGTTGATTGTCATATGACATCCAACCCTTCAAGAATGAGGTATTATGCAATGTTTCCCCACTGGATATCTGTGATTTTATCTTGGGACAACCATATATGTGGAATCGTCATGTTGTTTATGAGTCTCGACCTCACAGTTTCAATGTTTCTCTGGGGGATCATATCTATAGAATACCAGAGGTAGTTGTGAATATTGTTCCACCTAAACAGTGCCACAAGGTAGTATCTCATACTATAAAATTTGACTTCTTCACAATTTGTTCAAATGGTGAATAGAAGGATACTGCAACCACTACAACCTCGGCCCAAGCACATTCTATCCAATAGAATCAGGTCAACAAGATTGCAGCAAAGTGTAAAGATTCATTTTTCACATAGCCCATTCATGTAGCCAAACTGGTTAAAAAGGTCCAACCCTTCTAGCCACATGTTTGTGACAACCTTCAACAAGGTACATGACACAACTTCTCCAACAAGGCAGACAGCTCATCAGGATGCAGATTCAACAAATGCTTCGGCGTATCCCCTAAGAACTCAATGCAATGGAGACCATTTCTTCCCGAGGAGGGAGGATTGAGCCAGGTGGATATCGGTGGCCACCCATGTTTTCCAACTCACTCTAAATAGTTTTCTGGCAATTTCAACAATTTACTATTTTTAGCAATTTTAACTTTCGGGGCCATTTTGAGGGCCTAAATGAAGGTTTTTTGGGATCGAGATTCTCAATGATAGCTGAAGGCATGATTGATCCCACTAAATGAATATCCTCGACGATATCGTTCCAATAAGCGATCGTACGCCCCAAACTAATATCGTATGCCAAAGTTACACTCTCGAGAAGTTGATACACCAAACTACCCAAAACGTGGTCCACAAAACTGTTGGATTTTCATCTTTTGGGGTTAGAGCCTCATTGTAACATGATATTCATGTGAATGCAAGTATCATACACATCTCTTCTAAGAGATAAGATGTCACCATTCTACTGAGTCTTTCACTCTGTATTTTTACAGTCTTTGTACATTTTCCCTCATTAATAGAAAATTGTGTATTACTGTATCTTTGTGTTTATGGTTGCATATTTGATAGATTCCTATTATATTGGATATATGAAATATATATTTACATTGTTTTATTATATATCTGCTCTCATTTCATGCCGAAAATAATCTAGATCGGTGGTATTAGAGCACGTTGCTCTTGATTATTCATTTCAATGCATGTCCCTGACGAGGTCCAAGTATAGAAAGTTGGGTCTCGAGCTTGTCTCTCTTGAAGAAAATTGCTCTCTTACTCCCAAGAAACCCTCCATGGTGGAAGAAAATAAAAATTATGGAGAAGACGATTCTATCAATCTGTTTCTTGAGAAATATCTCACGCGATAGAGGGACAAAATGATGGAGAATTTTTCCCACATCCTTCAATGTCTGCCAATAGAAACAAGCACACTTTTATCAGACAACCACTTTGGAAGAACCTCTCCTTTTAAGGTACAAATTAATTTTGATATCCCCATATTTGAAGGTCAGATAGATGTGGATGACCTAGACAAATGGTTAAATTTGTTAGAAGGTTATTTCTCTGTTCATAATTTTTCCAACAGGGAAAAGATCACCTTCGCACTCCTTAAATCTATCCCCCGTGTCAAACATTGGTGGGAAACTTACTGGGAGAAAATTTCCATAGAGGAGTCTGGAATATATGGGGCTGAGCCCACTTTGGATTTTTTTGTGTATGCGGTAAAGGAAAAGTATTACCCTGTTGGCAACTATGAGGACCAATACATGACAAGGACCACACTGTAGCAAGAGAGGGGCCAAGAAGTTATGGATTTCACCAATGCCTTCCATACCTTGCACACCAAGCTGGGTATTAAATACTCTGAACAACATTTGGTTCTGAAATACCGTGGGGTCTACACAGATACATCCAAAATGAAATGGATTTTCTGGACATCTCATCACTCGAGGTTTCTTATCGACATGTTTTTAAAGTCGAGAAAAAATTTAAGCACTAGAACAAACCGGATTTTGGGTCTGCAAAAATGTAACAAACAAAGTATGATAAAGACGTCCCTAACAAACACTATCCTGAAAACTAGTCCAAGCCATAGGAAAAGAAGTGTCACGGGAAGACAAAGAAGGACACTGGAAAATGGTGTGATTTCCAAAAAATCCCCTGGCACAACACCGAGGAATGTCACTCAAAACAGTCATTGGTGGTCGATATCAAAGACAAGGAGCCGAACCTTGATTCAGAATCTGATTATATAAATAATGGTAAAAGACAGATCATTGATGTAGACCCCACTGCTGTTATCATCACCACAACAATTCAACCAGAAGAACCAATAGATCTTGAAGAGGGGGAGCGCCTTTTTCATTCATAGATTTGGTTGAAGGGGACCCCGCTGCATTTTGTTGTTGATAGCGAAAGCCATAACAACCTCATCTCAACAGAGATCGTCAAAAAGTTGGGATTTTCAACAACACCACACCCACAACCATACAACATTAGGTGGATTCGCTAGGGATGAGATCTCTGTGTCAGCCAATAGTGTCGATTGTCATACGAAATACAACCCTTCAAGGATGAGGTATTATGTGATGTTGCTCCACTGGATGTCTTTGATTTTCTCTTGGGTCAACCATATATGTGTAAGTGCCATGTTGTTTATGAGTCTTGACCCCACAGTGTCATTGTTTCTCTCAGGGGTCATCTGTACAAAATACCATAGGTAGTTTTGAATATTGTTTCACCTAAACAATGTCAAAAGGTAGTATCTCATACTACAAAATTCATCTTCTTCACAATATGTTCAAAAGGTGAACATAAGGATACTGCAACCACTACAGCCTTGGCCCAAGTACCTTCTATCAAACAGAAGCAGGTCAATAAGATTGTAGCAAAGTGTAAAGATTCATTTTGCACATAGGCATCTCATGTAGCTAGACTGGTTAAAAAGGTCCAACCCTTCCAGCCACATGTTCATGACAACCTTGAACAAGCTAAGCAGTGCAACTTCTCCAACAAGGCAAGCAGCTCATCAAGATGCAGATTCAACAAATGATTTTCCCTCTCCCTCGGGAAATCAATGCAATGGAGACCATTTATTCCTAAGGAGGGAGGATTGATCCAGCTGGATAAGGGTGGCCACCTAGCTTTCCCGACTCCCTCAAAACAGTTTTCTGACAATTTTGGCAATTTACTATTTTTAGCAGGTTTAACTTTGGGGGCTATTTTGAGGGCCTAAATGAAGGTTTTTCAGGATCGAGCTTCTCAATCATATCCTAAGGCATTATTGACCCTCGTAAATGAATATCCTCAATGATACCTTTCCAACGAGCTATTGTGTGCCCCAAATGGAGATCGCATGCCAAAGGTACACTCTCAGGAAGTTGATACACCAAACTAACCAAAATGGGGTCCACAAAACTGTTGGCTTTTCATCTTCCGGGGTTAGGGTTTTGGATTTTATTTATGATAAAAAGGAATTTGGAGCCTCATTGTAAAATTGTCTTCATGTGAATGTGACTATCAGACACATCTCTTCTTAGAGATAAGTTGCCACCATTCTAGTGAGTCTTTCACTCTATTTTTTTACAGTCTTTGTACATTTTCGCTCATTAATAGAAAATTGTTTATTACTGTATCTTTGTGTTTATGGTTGCATCTATGATAATTTTTTGTTATATTATTGGATATCTGGGATATATCTATACATTGTTTTATTATATCTTCTCTCTCATTTTGTGTTGAATATAATCGATATCAATGGTATCACAGCATGTTGCTCTTGATATTTTTATTCAGTGCATGTTCTCGATGAGGTCCGAGTATAGAAATTTGCGTCTCGATATTGTATCTCTTGAAGGAAATATCTCTCTCATGCCCAAGGAACCCTCCATGGTGGAAGAAAATAAAAACAATAGAGAAAATGATTCTATCAATCTGTTGCTTGAGCAAGCTCTCATGCAACAAAGGGATGAAATGATGGATAATTTTTCCCATATCCTTCAATGCCTGTCGATAGCAGTAGGCGCATCTTCATCAAACAACCACTTTGGAAGCACCTCTCTTTTCAAGGTACAGGTTAATTTTGATATTCTCATATTTGAAGGTCAGATAGATGCGGATTCCCTAGAGAAATGGTTAAATTTGTTAGAAGGTTACTTCTCTATTCATAATTTTTCCGACAGGGAAAAGATCACCTTCTCACTCCTTTAAGATCTCCCCCATGTAAAACATTGGTGGGAAACTTACTGGGAGGAAATTTCATAGAGGCGTTTTGAGTATATGGGTCCAAGCCCACTTGGAATTTTTTTGTGGATGCGGTAAAGGAACAGTATTACCCTATTGGAAACTATGAGGACCAGTACATGATATGGACCACACTGTGACAAGAGATGGGACAAGTAGTTCCAGAGTTCACCACTACCTTACATACCTAACGCAGGAAGCTCGGTATCAAATACTCTGAATGACATTTGATTCTGAAATACCATGGGGCTCTACACAGATACATCCAAAATGAAATGGATTTTCTAGACATCTCATCATTCAGTGTTTCTTATCAATATGTTGTTAAAATCGAGTAGAAATTTAAGCACCAGAAAAAATGGGAGTTTGGGTATACAAAACTGCAACAAACAAAGTATGATGAAGATGACCCTAACAAAAAATCTCCCAAAAACCATTCCAAGCCATAAGAAAAGAAGGGTCATGGAAGAAAAAGAAGGACACTCGAAAATAGTGTGATTTCCACAAAATCCCATGGCACAACACTGAGGAATGTCACTCAAAAAATTCATTGGTGGCCGAGATCAAAGACAAGGATTCAAACCCTAATTCAAAATTTGATTCTGAAAATACTGGAAAAAGACAAATCATCGACGTAGACCCTACTTATATTGTTGTGACTACAACAATTCAACCAGAAGAACCAATAGATCCTGAAGAGGGGGAACACATTTTCATTCACAAATGTGGGTGAAGGGGACCACGCTGCATTTTATTGTTGATAGAGGAAGTCAGAAGAACCTCATATCAGCAAAGGTCATCAAACACTTGGGATGTTTGAAAACACCACACCCACAACCATACAACATCGGGTGGATTCGTCACGGACAAGATCTACATGTCATCCAATAGTTTCGATTGTAATACGACATCCAACACTTCAAGGATGAGGTATTATGTGATGTTTCCCCACTGGATGTCTGTGATGTTCTCTTGGGACAACCATATATGTGGAAGCGCCATGTTGTTTATGACTGTTGAACCCACAATATCATTGTTTATATGGGGGGTCATCTCTTGATCCAGGTGGAGATCAGTGGCCACCCACCTTTTCCAACTGGCTCAAAATAGTTTTCTTAAAATTTTGGCAATTTACTATTTTTAGCAGTTTTAACTTTTGGGGCCATTTTGAGTGCCTAAATGGAGGTTTTTCAAGATCAATATTATCAATGATAACCAAAGGCATAATTGAGCCCCCAAAATGAATCGTCTCTACGATACCTTTCCAATGGGATATCATATGCCTAAAACGGAGATCGTATGCAAAAGTTACGACCCTGGGAAGTTGATGTACTAACGTACCCAAACGGGACCCACATGACTTTTGGCCCTTCATCTCCTAGGGTTAGGTTTTTGGATGTATACGGTTTATGGAATTCTTTTTTATTGTAAAAACACCTTCAGAGCCTCATTGTAATCATATTCTTGCGAATGAGCATAGCCATCACATCTCTTCTTAGAGATAAGCTGCCACCATTCCAACAAGATTGTTTCCGCTGCATTTTACAGTTTCAACTTATTTCCTTATTGAATAGAAAACCAATTTTACTGTATCTCTGTTATTTTGTGTTAAGAACCTGTTAATAATCTGTAGTCATTTTTTTTTGTTCATAAAATCTAGATCATTGGTATCAGAGTGGTCTTCTCCTTGTCGTCTTAATGCATGTCCCCAACGAGGTAGGAGTACAAAGAGTTGGGTCTTAAGCTTGTTTCTCTTGAGAAAAAAATCTTTCATAGACTCAAGCGACCTCTCATGGTAGGAGAAAAGAAATATGATGAGAAAGGAGATCCTTTCAAACTGTTTATTGAGGAAGCTCTCACGCAACAAAGGAACAAGATGATGGATGGTTTCACAAAAATCCTTCGATGGCTACCCACATGCAACACATCTTCTTCGAGCGGCGGCGCCACCCCTTCAAGGTAAAAATAAACTTTGATATTCTTATATTTGAAGGTCAGATAGACGCAGATGTTGTAGACAAGTGGTTGAATCTACTAGAAGGGTATTTTTCTTTCCATAACTTTTTTAATAGAGAAAATATTACTTTTGTGCTCCTCAAAGTCGTTCCCCATGTCAAAGATTGGTGGGAAACTTTCTGTGAGAAAAAGGAAACAGAGGAAGCTTCATTATTTATAGTCATGGCCACCTGGGATTATTTGAGGGTTTCTATTAAGGAACAATACTACCTAGTCGGAAGTTAGGATGACTCGTATACCAAATGGACCACACTGCGGCAAGAAAGAGACCAAGCAGTTGCATATTTCACGAATATCTTTCATACCTTGCGCACCAAGCTGGGTATCAAAGATTCTGAGTGACATTTGGTGCTCAAGTATCATGGAGCATTGCATAGATAAATCCAGACCTAAGTGGAATTTTTGGACATCTCATCCTTGGGCGCGGCCTATTGATATGTTTTCAAAATCAAGTAGAAGATCAAACAAAAGATGTGACAATTTGGGCCTGGGAACCCCGCACAACAAAAGACAAGAAAGGGCAGCCCTAGCCCACAGAACAAAGGATAGAGAAAATATGGACAATATCAGGACAACCAGTCCAAGTCGTAAGAAAAGAAGGACACCAGAAAGACAAATAAAGATACTGAGAAGTGGTGTGACTTCCATAAGAGCCCTTGGCATAACACTGTTGATTGTCGCTCAAAGCAGTCGCTAGTGGCCGAAGTGAAAGCCTCTAAATTAGATGCGGGTTCAGACTTTGATACAGAACCAAAAATGGGAAGCCAGATCATTGACGTGTAACCAAGTGCCACCGTTTCTACCACCAAGATCTATCCTGGTGAACTAGATGAGCCAAATGAGCCAGAAGAATGCCTCTTCCATTCACAGATGTGGGTAAAAGGCACCCTGTTGCACTTCATCATGGATAGTGGTAGCCAAAAGAACCTCATCTTAGCAGATTTCATCAAGCAGCTAGACCTAATGACAACTACACACCCACAACCCTACACCATTGGATGACTCCACCAAGAAAGCGATCTCCACGTCAGCCAACAGTGTCGACTGTCGTACGACATCAAACCCTTCAAAGACGAGGTATTGTGTGATGTTGCTCCTCTCAAAGTTTGTGATGTTCTTTTGGGACAACCTTATTTATGGAAATGTCATGATGTATATGAGTCTAGGCCTTGTAGTGTTATTATTACTTTGAACAGAAAATTGTATAGGATACCCAAGGCAGTCCCACCTAGTGTTATTTCCTTGATCTTTACTAAGCAATGAAGGAAGTTCATCTCTCATATGGGGAAGTTTGTATTCTTCGTGATTCACTCTCAGAATAAGCGAAAGATCACAACCACATCCAGGGTCTCTGAGGCCGACCTCTCCACACAGCAGATATGGATGACATTGGCATTGTTCAAGAAAGGCTCGTGCAGTTGATGTAACTAGAGGAAGACAGGTTCATTGCAGGATTTCATCAACATGTACAAAAAGAATGAGAAAAGGATTACTGTGAACGAAATATCAAGAGGAAATCATTTAAACAAGAATATTTGGTACTTTTATATGAAAACAAGTTCATGAAGCATCCAGGAAAGTTCAATGCACATTGGCTAGAACCATCCAAGGTCACCCATGTTATAGAAGGAGGAGTTGCGCAGTTGAAGAATCTTAATGGAGAATGGAAGGATGGTTTAGTAAATGGGATTCGGTTGAAGATATATTATGACAACCAGATGCCTTGAAGCTCTCAGTAAAAGCAAGGAAGAAGGGTCTAGGTACCAAGTGAAGTTGAAATTGGGTACCAGACACATAAAATATAGTTTGCACATGATAGGAGGGACAGAGCAGAAAGAACAGGATTCTCCGTGTGGTCTGCAATCGAAGTAATATAGGAGGCTTGAACCTTTAGTGACTCAGGATGAATCATAGGTGAGTGTTGGGGCCTGTTTTCCCTTGGTCAGATATTCAGGAAGAAAGAGAAGATTAAGGAAGAAGAAAGACAATGTCTGAAGTGTGCGGAAGGTACAAAAATGAAGGAGAGGTCAAAGTGGTTAAAGAAGAAGAAAAAAAGGAGAGAAGTAAAGGAAAACAAGTCGTTGAAAGAGAAGAACTAGGAATACAAAGCATGAAGGAAGATGGATCGTGGAAAAGACAGTAAGTGGAAGAAGACATCAATGGGTGCTTTGGAGCACCTCACAGGGAAGAAGGAAGAATAGGTCGGCAAAGTCCTTAAAAGGAGGGTTTTGGTACCTAGGTTTTTGGTACCTAGGGTTTTTTCACCTAAACTTTGGTCTAGGGTTTATTAGAGTCATAAAAGGATAAATAAAAGTCTAAGAAGAGTTGGGGGGTCTTTTTTATTGTTGGTATTGAGGGATTGATATGTAAAAGTGTTTTGTCTTAAGAGCATTCTTGTAATTTCAGATCTTCAACTGGATTCGAAGATCTACTCTATAGTTGGGTACGTAGGGTTGGGAGATAAAGAGGAGATAGAGAAGGATCTATAACTGAGTGCGTAGAAAGGACTGTGTATTTTCATCTAATTTATCAATAAACTTAGTTCTATCGATGTAGCCCTAGGGAGAGGGTGAACCACGTAAAATCTTGTTGTTCTATGTGGTTGATGTTGTGTTATTTGCTATCTTTTAGACTGATATTGCATTGTTGTTTTCCTTATTAAATATGGGAGATATAACTAACTTCGTAGATCTAAGAATAACATTGTTAAGAATCTCTAATTTATCTTGTGTTGTTATTATGGAATCATATTGCACTTCCTCTGGTTGTAGACACATGTGTCCTGCAATCCCCCTATTGCTACTTTGGGTGAGACTTCATTTGCTTCGCAGGTGTTTCTGAAAGTGCCAATAGTATGTTTTGTTGGTGCATCGTTAGATTTAAACCCTAGGTCTGCCCCTGTGCCAACAACACCAAAGAGATCACCATTGTTTAGACAACCGGATTTCGGGAGAAGAAAGATGGCATGAAGTACATCTACACAAGGAAAAACAACTGGAGGAGCCAGTTCAGGCAATAATAGTCAAATATATACACCACACGGAGTTAGTAGTTCAGCATTCAAAATGGAAGGACACGATCCCACCATCATGTTACCATAATTTAAAGGAGAAGCATCCGAAGACCTAGAAAAACATTTGTTCATCTGTGAGAAGATTTGTGAATCAAAACAGATCATAGACAAAGATACTAAACTGGCACAGCTAGAGATTACACTAAGGGATCACACACTGGATTGGTATATGTGTTTATCTACAAACAATCCACTAGGGACAACTAGAAAAATTGCAGACATCAAGAAATTGTTGATAAACGAGTTCCAGAAGCCAAGTTCAGAAGATTAGTACATGAATGAGATGACCAAAAATTAGACAAAAAATGGGAGAAACTGTATGGGATATTGACCGGAGAATCAAGAGACTGAAGGGCAAGTTGAAATATCTCATGACTGATATGCAATATAGGCACCTATTCATCAATTCACTACTACCACACTTAAAACATCCATTGTGACAACATAAGTTTCAGATGCAGGCATAGGCTCTATAGGAAGCCCTGAAACTGGAAGAAAACCAATATCATCAAATGGATCCAGCCATCAAAGAACTAAAGGAGGATTTGAGGAAATTAACGTTCTAGCTAAACCATAATAAAAGTAAGGACAAATGAGAAGCCATTTGGTGTACTACATGTAGGACAGAAGGACACCACAAGAACAAATGTCCAACATTCGCACAATATATGGAAGTAGGAATGCCAAATCCATTACCAATATGAGGAATATGGTGAAAAATATGTAAGAAACTAGGCCATGATCCATATCACTACCCAATGATGCAGAAATACCAGATAGTCCCAAAGCGTTCATTTTGCAACTTTTTCAATTCAGTGGGCCACAATGACAAAGATTGTAGAATTATCGATTTGATGCGAGAGAGGACATCAGATGCATATAGAGTGCAGGAATAAATGATGACTGGGAAATCTGCACCACAATTTAACCAAGTTCCAGCCCCATACAACACTGCGTAGCAGCAATATAGTACTGCACAACAACCATATAATATTGCGTAACCAAAGTACAACACAACACAACCTCAATACAATATTGCACAGTACAATTAGGCACCTCAGCATAACACACCGAGAGGAGATAGAGAAGACTATAGATGTGGCGGATGAGTGAGAGGGGGTTTTGGACAAGATAGAGGACCGATGTTATGTCACAATTTTCAACAACTAGGACATTATTCAAGGGAATGTCCACTTCCACAAACAAATTGTATGTATTGTCGTGCATCAGACCATGATACAGAAGAATGTCTAACACTATTAGTAAATATCTAGGAAAAGAGGAGACATA
>JZKD02S2300661.1:1939340-1951000 GCA_000966675.3 Picea glauca | reverse complement strand
AGACATTCTCTAAAGATAATAATTAATAATATAATTATTATTGATTATTAAATATAGTATATATAATAAGTAAATGATAATAATAAATAGTTATTGATTATTCAAGGGATGCATCGTTTCATGGATGGTCACCTTATGTTCCCTATATATGGAAGACTCATCATTGTAATAATACATCAAATATTGATCATATTTTATATGAATAAAAACAACATGGTATCAGAGCGGGACTGGGCCTTACTCCCTCATGGGAGGGCCTAGGAAAACAACAATGATGAGCTCCAAATTTTCTTGATTGAACACGATCCATATTATTCCACGCAAATATTTGGGATCAATGAATCCAAGAGCAAGGTTAGAGAGGAGGCCGCAGATTAGTAAAAACAACTACACTTAAAAATCCATTCTCCACCTTCAGATTCAGAGAAGAGGGTTCAATATTATCAAAGAGCTTAATTGGTTTTAAATCTGTCTTGAGATTTTCAGCCCATTCAAACGGATTCATCGTGCCTCTCCATGCAATAACTATAACAGAGTCATCATTCATGTCCATGGATTCATCGTGATCTCTTGTAAGTTATCATTCATAGCAACAAATCTTGTCCAGTTAGACTGTTGACATTTCAATGTATCATTCGACAGTTTCGAAAGCCAATGGGGAACATGGACATTGGCAGTTGCATGGAGATATTTGGTCACGCTGTAGCCAGTGTTCTTCACTAGTGTTGGAGTGAATAGAGAGCCTCTGGGAGTACATTTTGATGTATTAGATATTATTGTAGGTGACTTGGAATTCTTGAGGCCTATGCACGAATTGTCTTTCGCGGTTGGCAAGGAAGATAGGGAAGCCAGTTTTAAAGACCCTAGGAACTCCATATGTTGTGAATTAAGTGATGTTGAATGTATTGTAGAATATAGTTTCTCTTTGGAGGACTGGAATGAGATGTGAAATCAGGGCCAATAATGCCACTAGCTCGAGCTCTAGGAATAATTGTTCTATTGGTCATAATTAAGGACACCAATGTTGTATATGAGTCTTGGGTTCAGAGACATTTTATAATTGACATGTCTAGTAACATGGTCGAAAGGATTCAAAGTGTTGGCAGAATATTCAAGCCTGTGAAATCACTCAAAGGATGTCCACCCTCGTTAAGAGGGAGGTGTGGTGTTTTCTCTCCTCTAGCCGACTAAACCCCTCCGGACAAGAGTTTCCCTAATTAGTCATGTGAGATGACTGAGGGAGTAATGCTCAGTTGGGCACAAGTATTGTGGAAGCCATGTGAGGTGGCTAGGTGTGAATAAGGCTATGGTTGTAGTCTTCCCTATGCCATGCGGGGTGGCTAGGTGTGAATAAGACTACTAGGAGAGGAGAAACATCACAACATGGTAATGGAGACTATAGTAGTGGTTGTGTACCACTTGACAATAGTTGTATACTACTATGACATGGAAACAATTGTGTACTATTGGACGACATTGAATTAGTCTCTTGCTACTGGTTAATTGCAACATAATCATAAAGAATGTGGTGGATGATTTGAGCTACCGATGGCATGGTAGTAGCAGTATGCTACTAGTTGATTGCATAGTAATTAGTGGATTACTAGATGAAGGAACCAAGACATTGGTTTTACGAGGAAACCTCGATATGTATTGGGGGAAATTGGTTCCATGACGGAACCTCAACATGCCCTAGAGATGTTTGAGGCAAGGATCAAGAGGGAGTACACCGTTCCTCACAACCCTCAACAAAATGGGGTGCCAGAGAGGAAGAATAGATCTATTGTTGAGACAATCAAGGCAATGATTTGTGATCAAAATTTACCTATGTTTCTATGGGAAGAATCATCCATGACTGTGATGTATGTTCAAAACAAAATTCCTTGAGGAACATGACTCCTGAGGAGGCCTTCACAAGAGTTAAAGCTTGAGGTTCGACACTTTAGGTTATTTGGGTGTTCTGTATACATATATGGGGTACATTGAGTCTTCAAAGGAATATCATATCGTCATCCTTCATGAGAGATAGATTGAGTAAGAGACAAAAAGAGATGATACCTTCCGAGAAAGCAAGATACCTCATAGATATTCATGTTATGCCGCATCTATGAGCCACATCATTGATTCTAAACCTTCTTGTTATCAGGAGGCAACTAGTCATCCAATATGGAGAAATGCCATGATGAAGGAATATCAGTCCATCATGAAGAATGATGTGTGGTATATTGTTCCGAGAACTGAGGGGAAGTTTGCAATAACTTCTAAATGTATCTACAAGATCAAACAAACAGTTGACAAGAGATTCGAGAAGCACAAAACGAGATTTGTTGCTAGAGGATTCTCTCAGGTGGAGGGAATAGATTATGAGGACACATTCTTTCTTGTTTCTCGATACACTTCTATCCAAATGATTATTTCCCTTACCACATCACAGGTTAGAGAGTACATCAAATGGATGTAAAGACATTTTTTCTCAATAGAGAGATTGAGGAAGAAGTATACATCGAGCAACCCGATGGTTTTGTGATACATGAGAAGGAGTCTCATGTGTGCAGGTTGAAAATGGCCTTGTATGGAATCAAGCAACCACCTCGAGCTTGGTATGAAAGGATTGATAGACACCTGATGATTTTTGGGCTTCAGCAAAAGTGTTGTCAATTCAAGCCTGTACTACAAGACTATTAATGGTGAGTCCCTGATTTTGGTCCTCTACGTTGATGATTTATTTCTCACTAGTACAGAGAGCCTTAATATTGAATGAAAATATGTGTTGGTGTCTGAGTTCAAGATGAAGGACCTTGGTAGGATTCACTACCTCTTGGGACTAGCGGTGTGGCAGAGAACTGATGAGATCTTCCCGAGTTAGGGGAAGTACACAGTTGAGATATTGAAGAAGTTTGAGATACTGAACTTCAAGCCCGTGGCTATACCAATGATGATGAATCTAAAGAAACTAAGTGTGTATTCTTCCAATTTTGATGAAATTGATCTGACTCTGCACAAACAACTGATTGGATAATTGATGTATCTGGTTAACACCAGACCAAATATTTTCTATGCAGTGAGTGCACTTAGCCAGTTTATAAGTTAGCTAACACAAACACACTAGATTGTTGTGAAACATGTGTTGATATACTTGCGAGGTACAATTCGACATGGTTTGATATATACTTCTAGTATTGATATGATATGGAAGGAATATATTGACTCTGATTGGGCAGGGAGCATAGTGGACAGAAAGAGCACCTTCAGGTGTTTCTTTACTTTGGGATCTTTCATGGTTTCTTGGTGTAGCAAGAAATGAACTTATGTGGTGTTGAGCACAACAAAAGTGTAATACATTGCATTAAGTATGATAGTCCATGAAGCAGTGTGGCTTCACAAGCTCCTTGCATATCTATCTGAACATGTGTTGGATTCCACCATTATTCATTATGGTAACCAAAGTTGTGTGAAGATCTCTGATAATCCAGTGTTTCATGACAAATCGAACCACAGTGAGATCAAGTACCATTTCATCCGAGACATGGTGAAAAGGAAGGAATTATTGGTGCAGTACCTTCCTATAGATGAGTAGGTTGTTGATGTTCTTACCAAACCAGGATGAAGTTTAAGTACTTCCATGACAGACTTGGCGTGGTAGAGAATGCCTCCCTCGTTGAGAGGGAGTGTTGATGTTTGCATTTTCCTGAGACATTCTCTAGATCGTACTCATATGTGACTGATTTGATTTGATCTATGATGACACTTATCTGAGAAGGGATAAGTGGGGCACCTATTCAAGAAGGGATAAGTGTAGTTGGGCTTATAACCCAACATCCCATGTGGAGAGAACATGAGGACATGTCAAGGGAGTTGACCCTTGACGTCATACACTATGGGAGTTGACCCTAGTGTTTCTATAGGGTGTATCCTCTAGAAGTCCACATGGAGTGCCATGTGTGACAAACTTTCTCTAGGTCATACTCCTCTGTGAATTGAGTTGAGTTGATCTGTGAGGACACTTATAAGAGAAGGGATAAGTGGAACACTTATTCGAGAAGGAATAAGTGAAGTTTGGATTATAACCCAACGTCCCATGTGGAGAGCACATGTGGACATGTCAAGGGAGTTGACCCTAGTGTTTCTAGAGGGTGTAGCCTCTAGAAGTCCACATGGAGTCCCATGTGTGACAAACTTTCTACAGATCATACTCCTGTGTGAATTGAGTTGAGTTGATCTATGAGGACACTTATTTGAGAAGGAATAAGTGCATTTGGGCTTATATCCCATCATCCCATGTTCAGAGAACATAAGGACATGTCAAGGGAGTTTACCCTTGATGTCTCACACTATGGGGAGTTGACCCTAAGTGTTACTAGAGGGAGTAGCCTCTAGAAGTCCACCTGGGAGTGCCATGTGTGACAAATATTTTACTACTATGGTGGTTTTGTACCACTCGTGGAGACTGCATGTCTTTGGATAGTAGTTGTGTACTACTATGGAAATATACCTCCCTAGCTAAGAGGGAGTGTTGATGTTTCAACATCGGGCATAACGTCTCCTACATTGGGCTGCAGACCAAGGGAGATAGGATACATTTATCACAAAGGTGCACTTGTGATAAATGGGACCAGACGTAATCCTTCCTTGATTATGACAAGGAATATTATGGAATCGACGTGCTTGAAGTGATTTCCACGTGTCAGTTAGCATCAAGTTGAGATTCACTCATAGGTGTCTACCTGTGGTGAAAGATCTTGGTATAGTCTTTGTCCTAGTCATGACGATTTGAAAAGGAATGATAAAGAGTCAAGATGTCATATGTTATTATGTGCGGACCCAGAGTGAGCCTTAATTAATTGGCTCAGAGGGAGAGCCACAGAAGGAGTTTCTCCTCAGTTCAGGTGGGAGAGATATGTCTCTCAAGACTGATAGACAAGTGTCATGAGTCTAGGGTGAAGTTTGTATACTTCAAAGACAAGAGTGACATGTTGCAGAATGTCTCCCTCATTGAGAGGGAGTGTTGATGTTTGGACAACATTGGGAAGACATTCTCTAAAGATAATAATTAATAATATAATTATTATTGATTATTAAATATAGTATATATAATAAGTAAATGATAATAATAAATAGTTATTGATTATTCAAGGGACGCATCCTTTCATGGATGGTCACCTTATGTTCCCTATATATGGAACACTCATCATTGTAATAATACATCGAATATTGATCATATTTTATATGAATAAAAACAACAAGAACAACCAAAATGTTCAGTGTATTTCAACCGAAGCGAGGGATGAAGGAAGGAACATCAACATAGTTACACGCGGAGGAGCTAAAATAGGAAACGACGCAGTCTGACAATAGCCAGTACAACATCAGTGGGTGAAGGATAACATTGAACCAAGGAAGCAATTCGACGTGCAGAATGGGAAGGAGATATTTAAGAAAGACAGACAAGAATTTTAGAAGGATGAAATTTCATTGACTTCAACTGTGCAACAAAGAAAGGAAGCACCAAAGTACTAGATGCCTCCATTATTGGATCATACCAAAGAAATGAAACCCATGGGAAAAGTAAGTACAATCAAGGGTTTTTTGGATTTATGTGTAAAAGTATTGAATGATCCATCATCTATCAAAATATTGCAAAACATATTAGAAATATGTAGTATAGAGACGGAAGGAAAACTAGAACAAAAACCAGTCAATCACCTACATACAAGGAGAAGAACAAGTAGGGAGTTTATACTAAATGCCAACATCAGATATTTCAACATGGGAGATACCATACTGGATCTAGGATCTGAAGTTAATGTATTACCAAAGAAGACATGGCAATGCATGGGAGATCCGACATTAGGATATTCACCGGGTCAACTAAAAATAGGAAACTGAAATGACACAACACCATATCCAACATTGCTTGGTTTGGATTGGGCATTTGAAAACCAGGCCATAATCAATTTGAAGACACAAAAAGTGACATTTGAGTCAGGTGAATATAGGGTCATTGCACTATTATACCCATCAGAAGGGGAAAGGTTTGTAGAACCCACTTGATTAGACTTAGAGGAAATCAACCAGTTGTACAGAACAACTATGCGCAATGAGGATTACGTGAACCCAACTACAGATGGGATAATCAGTTGGCAGAGAATTACTCATGCATGGTAGACTCAGATACTGGTTTAGATAATTGGAAAAATATCCTACACAAAGTTTCCACGAGAATATGTGCACAAATAGATCGTGGAGTAAGACAAGTAGGCACGGAGATAAGGGAACCACCCAATTTCCACAGATTAAATGATATAGAAGTATTATTGGAAAAGTATGAAGGTAAAGTGTTAGAGAATCAGAGACTCTTATCACTTGATATATCACTCAAGGTCACACCTGCAAGATGGTGGGGTGCACACAAAGAGACAATCACTTATTGGTACCAATATAAGTGGTTACTGCACATAAGGTTTGGCGCATAATAGAAAAACAACAAGAAGTAGAAGTATGATGGATAGGGGGCACCAAAAAAACACATGGAGAATTGCATAACGCTGTGGAAAATGACACCCCCAAAGAAATGGCCTCATCATTTCATACACACTCTAGAGGGCATACCAACGACCTAGTATACAGACCAGGAACTACGCAAAGGAACTGTGACCTGGATGGTATTGCAACAAAATTTTGCAGTCACTTTTTCATTCGAGCATGAGAACCCCATCGTACATGCATATCTTAAACCATTAAGAGGGGTGATATTCATCAAGGAAATAGAAGTCAAACTCATAACAGAAGAACAACAGAGGAACAAACAAACATTCAAAGAATTGTTGTCATGTTACCATGTGCAGAAGGAAGCATTAGATGAAGATGATCCATGCGATATTCATATTGAATAAGTGGAAGCCAAAAGAGAAGTGGAGGGTCCACCTACAGAATCAAAATTCATTGTTGCGTCGATCAAGGTAAAGAAAATCAACATTGGGACAGTTGAGAATCCCAAAATGGCCAGCATTGGAGATTATTGTGATGAGCAAGCAATAGAAAGCATAACAGAGTTATTCTTTGAGTACAAGGACCTGTTTCGCACAACATTTGTAGGGATGAAGGGAATATAAGGAGAGATAGGAGAATTGAAGATACAACTAACAGATGAAGCGAGACCGATAAGACAATGACCATACATATTGAACCCCATATATAAGAAGAAAGTCAAAGCTGAGATCGACAGGATGCTCGAGAAGAAGTGGATGAATCAGAATGGATAAGCCTAATGGTAGTTTAGGAAAAACAAAGGAGGGATAAGGATATGCGTCGACTTGAGGAAGTTGAAAGATGCATTCCTACAAGACCTGTTCCCTACACCTTTCATGAATGAAGTGTTGGAGAACATAAGAGGACACAAAGTTTACTCATTCACTAATGGATTCTCATGCTAACACCAGATCAAGATAGCATAGGAAGAGAGATACAAGACCATGTTTTCTATATAATGGAGATCCTACTAGTACACATTCATGTCGTTTGGATTGAAGAATTCACCAACAATATTTTCCAGGGTAGTCATTGTCACGTCTAAAGAATTCATCCACCAGTTTCTAGAGGTATAATTGGACGATTGGAAAGTCTATAGTTTGTTGAAAGACAATGTAGAGGTCTTACAACTGATGTTAGAAATATGTAGGCAATGCCAGATATCATTAAACATAAAAAAACTGTATATTCGAAACACCGTTTGGGATACTATTGAGCCATATAGTATGCAAACAAGGTTTACTCATAGATCCTGCAAAGATTGCATTAATTGTTAACTTTCCATCACCAAAAATAGTTCGTCAAATAAGAGAGACATTGGGACACACATGATACTATAGGAAGTTTATCAAAGGATACACGTAGATTACCGCACCAATGGAGAAATTGTTAAGAAAAGATACAAAGTTTTAGTGGAACAACGATTGTCAACACGGTCTGGATACGCTGAAAGAAAATTTGGTCACCGTGTCAATACTAGTATTTCTAGACTGGGAAAAGACATTCCATGTACATGTAGATGCATCAGCCATATCACTTGGAGCTATCTTGGCGCAACCAGGAGTAGGAGATTTGGATCACCCTATAGAATTTGCGAGCCGAACGCTATTAGAATCAGAACAAAACTATAACACCACATAGAGGGAAGGCCTAGCTATGGTTTATGCACTGCAGAAGTTCAGACATTACTTATTGGGAAAACATTTTAAGATGTTCATATATCACTCAGCCCTTAAATACCTAGTCAACAATCCAGTGTTGGGGGGGAGAATCTATCGATGGTTACTATTGTTTCAAGAATTTTATTTTGAGGAAATAGTCAAACCAAGAAAATTTAATGCAGGACCTGGCCACCTATCAATGGTCACAAACGGAGAAGAACCTAATAATTTAGAAGACAACTTCCTGGACACACATTTATTTTTAGTTCATATCACTAACGAATACTTTACAGATATCATTCAGTACTTGAGAACAGGTACTGCGCCGCAAGGATATAACACCGCATAAAAGAAAAACCTAGTAGTCTGAGTTGCATACTATCAAATGATCACAGGAAACTTATACAAAATGGATGTAGATAACATCTTTTGAAGATATGTGTTAGAACACAAAAGGCTAAGAGTTTTAGCAGAAGTCGATGAGGGAATAACAAGAGGACATTACACAAGCAAAGCTACCACACATAAGGTGTTGCACGCAGGACTATGGTGGTCGACCATTCACAACAACTCAAAGGAGTACTGCCAGAGATGTGATGTATGTTAAAGGGTTGGTAAACCCAATAGAACGAACGAGATGCCATTACGACCACATGTAACATTGTACACATTGGATAAATGGGAAATAGACTTTGTGGGACCAATCAACCCACTAGAAAAAAGAATAGGAGCAAGGTACATTATCACCACGACATAATACCTGACAAGATGGGCGGAAGCAGCAATAGTGAAGGATTGCAACATAGAAACAACAACACACTTTCTATTTGAACAAGTAATCAATAGATTTGGGTGCCCAAGAGTTTTGATGAGCGACCAAGGCACACACTTCATTAACAACACTATCAACGTTATGAATGAAGAGTTTGAAGTCCATCATCAGAAGAGAAAACCATATCACCCACTATAACGAACCCCTCGACCAACCTGAGGCCGGGGTTCACAACTCCAGAGAAACCACACATGCTCTGACGCCATTTGGTAACATTTCCAGCCATGAGGCCAGACATGCTACTCTAGGGAACACTTTCGTTCCCATACTGCGGAACATACAGGAGCATACCCAGTAGTCAACTAAGTAATGCCACCTAAATTTACCCTTTAGACTACATGCAACTAAAGCATATACATACAACACGCTCGCAGAAGCTTTACATCTAACATAAACAAACAATTACTTTCTGTAACATGACTTTTATATTCCAAATAAAAGTAATTACTGATATGCATCATTTATAGGAAATTACCCATCAGCACACAAGCAGTCATAGTCACATATATGATAAAATCGTAACATGGGCATGTAAATAGAAAAACATCATATCCATATATCATACCATTGATACTTATCTTTAAAAATATTATCACCAACTGCTTACAGAATGTCCACGAACCTCCCAGCCATAGATTAAATTGTTCATCGCTCTCAACAGTGAATCACCCCCGAGCTGGGACTGAACTCCACCCAGGGTAAAGGGATTCCTATCCAGGCTAAAGATCATGGACAATAGGAAAGAATTTGTCTTAGGTGCTCACTCAACTAACAACCTACAACCTCTCATTCCCCACATGACTGTCCCACCCAAGGAAGCGTTCCCCTTCTCTGCTCAACAGTCCCTCGGCTGCCCCACTTCCCTTCCACATCTTCAGCAACAGGCCAGACTGGAAGTCTTAGAGCGTTGTAGCTGCAGTTTAGCACCTACGGAAATCAATCCCCAACAATTCTCTCAACCAGAGAACTGCTAATGGGCCTAAAAACCCACTTCTTCAATCCTGCTCCAAGCTAACCAGGTACACCAACCAAAAGGGACGGGGAAACAGGTTTCAGAAAGGTCGAATGGTTGTCTCAAGGATAATGGAATGCATGAGTGAAATGTTCATGGAGTCATTGACTGGATAACTAAGTGTGTTTTCTGGGAATTACTGCAAACTCTCTGTCAAAAATGATGGTCATTCTGTGGGTTTTCCCCCCTTCTATTTGTAAGGTGCCCCTCCCTAATAATCCCCCTTGAGATAAGTTTCCCCATGATATGAATGCATTTCCCCAACTCGACACTTGTCATATCAGAAGTTACTTTTGTCCACTTGTCCCCAACTTTAGAACTTAGGATAAAATTATCCATACTTTATGTTTTGGGAAATATTAATATAATATTCCCTTATCTTTTGTCCCTCCCTTTCCCTAACTGGTGAAGTTCAGTCCCCCATCTCTTTTATCATGGTTGGTTTGTGCGTAGTGATGTATTTTATATTAATCATGAGTCATGTACAAAGTAGGCGCATTGTCCCTTAACATCTAGGTGCACTAGCCTAAGTCCAAGACATAATCATTCTGACTTATAATACTGGCTCACCAGCCTATAATGCATATTATATACACAAAGGTTCGTTGACCTTAATATTGCATGCACTTAGTTACTGTGCATTGTATCCTTTGTCTTTTAAGGTTGTGCACACCTTAGTTAATGCGCGCAGTATTCAGAAATGTGCACATTACATCCCTTTACTGCACAGTATATGCGTGCACCATGCCATGAAAGGTGTATTACAAAAATGATGTCTAAACATCTCACTAGCTTACATATGCTTTGATTATATTTACATTTGGGTTTGGCCAAGGGATATTACACCCACAGTCAAATGGCACGGTAAAAACATTTAACAAAATCTTTGAGAATGAACTAACAAATATCTGTAATATCAACAAGGATGATTGGGACCTCAAAATACTAGTAGTATTATGGTCCTACAAGACCATGTCCAAGAATTCGACAGGGCACATGCCATTTAAACTGGTATATGGCCAAGAACCATTGGTGCCTTTTGAATTTCTGGTACCCAGTTTGCACATAGCAGCAATTACACACACGACGAAATGAGGCACAGTACAGGAGAGACTAAATCAGTTGATGACCATGGAGGAAGATCAGATCCTAGCAGGGTTCCACGAAAAAATTTAGAAAGAAAGGAACAAATCTTGGCATGACACACACATCAAGAAGAAAACTTTCAAGGAAGGAGATTTAGCGTTGATGTACGACAGCAAATCCATTCATCACCCAGGAAAACTCAGAATACATTGGTGTTGATGGGAGAAACAGTCCATCCGTCAACTGGAAGAGTGGAACCGGTCCGGGGTTGTCTAAATAACCCAAGCCGTTTGGTATGGACCACCCTGACGAGTTTAACGGCTCCGTTGGCCGCTCTAAGGTCTCGTAAGGAAACTAAAGAGAAAGTTGATCTAAGTTAAATGATCTAAACTAAGGAAACTAGAAACTAATAAAACAAACTAAAAATAACTATACTAATCTAACTATAAACTACTAACTACAAGATACTAACTATGATTATAATAACTCAAATCAACTACTTAATTATCAGTTATGTTATTCCTTATTCACAAATGTACAT
>JZKD02S2300661.1:1879018-1916378 GCA_000966675.3 Picea glauca | reverse complement strand
ACAGCTGTCCTGGTTTCCTAATCAGGCAGGACAGCTGGAGCTTCCACATACTACTGTACATCACGTTTTTTTGATAATATAGAAGGCACCACCTCTTTACTTACAAAAAAAAAAATTAGAGAAGATAAAGAGTATAGAGGGTCATAATGAAATAGTGTCTTCAACTACAAATCAATCAAAGAATTTTATTTTGTTAATCAATTCATGGATATCATAAAAACAAATTCAAAGTTGAGGCACAACATTATCCCAAAATCTTTGATCAAGGAGGATCACAGACAAGGATTCTCTCTATTGTTGATTATGAAAAAAGTAGGTTGAATATAGGAGTGATGCATAAAAAAAAATAGAAGAAACTTACAAAGGTGTCTATTGATCTTGATGCAATGTATTCATTGGAAAAAATGGATCTTCATAGAAAATCTGGACAAATGTTGAATAGAGATGTGATTATTGTCAATTTGGGAATAAAGAAAATGCAAGTTATATATGAGAAGCTTAGAAACCAGGTTAAAAATGTTAAGTTGGAAAATAGAAGCAGGAAAATAAGAGTGGAGGAATTAGGACAATGGTTTATGGACATGGGATCCAATCCAAAGGATGCCGCATGTGTGCAAGCCCTAGTGAAAAATAAAAAAACAAAGATCCATGCATTGAAAAGAAATATTAAAATCTCTGGAATCAAACATGTCCAGACTCCACAATTGTAGGCTATCTAAGTAGAAAAGGATCAACTTATGAAGAAAATGGTGCAAATGGAATGAGAGATGGAGTTTCTGCAAAAGAATAATGAAATATTAAAGGAAGGATGTACTTCATCATGTGAAACAACATCAATAGATCCAACAGATGGATTTTCAGAAGAAATGGAAGAATTAGATCTAAAGGGAGATGAAATTGAAAAATTGAAGAGAATAGTTGCAACACAGGGTGAGGAGATTAAGGAAAAGGATAAAGTCATTGCAAGGTATGAAAAGATAAATTATAAGATGATTACAGACATCAAAGAGTTGAAGAACAAATTGTATGGAGAATGTTATCTTGTAGGGGATAGACACATCATCTGGGATGAAATCATATGAAGTTGGAAAGATATGGAATTATTTCAAGATAATTGATGATGAAATGTTGTTAATAGATGAAGCAGGTGAAGTTATAAAGAAATAATTTGAGGAACTGGGAACACAACCACAGGTTGCTAGCCAGAATATTGAGTTCCTAAATTCGAATTCCACTGAAGCATTAAAAAGTAACGGTGTGAAAGACAGATCCACAATGGTTATGGAGGATCATTTTTTTTTACAAAAAGGAATTTATTGCAAATTGTTGAGAAAAAAATGCTTAATGGTGAGGGAAAAAATTGACTTTTTAAAAAATAGTTTTGAAAACCTAGTAAAGATGGGGTTACATTCATATTTGAGTGACAAAGGAAGGTTGTTATCAAGTGAAAGTTAAAAAAAGATTTTGTTCATAGCGAAACAAGACAAGAGAAATTTCCAAGGCATGGTTGAAAGTATAAGAGGCATAAAAATAGATTGACATGTTTCCATGCATGGGAAAAAAATTGGAAAAGAATGTGCATAAATGGTGTCATCAAATATCCAATTGTTATCAAGTAACAAAAATAGTTCAAACAACCTAAGAACTAGTAACATAGATGTATATTAGTTTTAATTTAGCAAATATGTAGCAAGAAAAAAAGTAATTGACATATTCATATTCATTAACGTAAATTATACTTATGCATATCATTAATAGGTACAACAAATAGATGTTTAACAATTGTCAATATGGAAACTTGTTCCCAACTCCACATGATCTATTTTCAAATTCATTTAAAGAGTGAACAACAAGATTTTCTAAAAATTCTAACAAGAGTGCAAAAACACAGAATATAAAGCTTGTATCCATAAATAAATCTGACAAAAGAGAACAATGGGTTTCAAAAATGAACATTGCATTAGTGTACAATAATAGTACTAAAAATAGTAAAATGTGATACAACCACTACAATTCTAGGTTCTCAAAACTTAACACATTAAGGATTTTACAATAATGCATATAGCATTCTCTCTAGAAACTTCAATGTTGTTTTTCCCTACAGAATTACAATAAATACGAGTGTACATGAAAAATTATATAACTGGTTCTTGGCTTAGGTGTAATCAATAGGCACAACTATCTGAAATTCATCTGGTAAATGATATCAAGGAGAGATATTCTGGTGAAATCCAGTAACAACTATGTTGGATTTTTTCGGTTTCATTTGTCCCTAGTTTTTCCATAAGGAAACTCTCTCTAACATGGTTGCAATTAACGAGGGGTAGGAAGTTTCCTTGTTTAATTTGAATCAATAGATATTTCTAGCAATTTCCTCTTGTTTGGTTGTAAACTTGGATAAGAAATTGTCAATTTTTTTTAAACATTGTGTTGGGCGATTGACAAGTTGTTGAACACTTTCTAGGGTCAAAAAATTTAGATTGTTAATACTATTTGTCCTTGAATCTACCTTTTGTTGAAGATCTGTAAGATAATTTGATATGGAACTGATTTTCCAAGAAATTGCACATGGGACAATTCATATTCTTCAATGATATCTACTACCGAATCCCATAACACTGAGCAACTTTTATTTGTTTCCTCAATGAGATTGTGTGAAAACAAACAACTTGCTTCCCAAGAATCAAGTGAAGCTTGTATTTGGATTTTTTTCTTCTTTAGAAATTTTGGTGTATACTGGTGGTAAACTCGTGCTCAATGCCTCCCATATTTTCAAATTATCAAAAATAGCCTGGAGATCATTTTGGTTTTTACATTGTAACTCTGTATCAACAAAAAACTGTAGGATTTGTTCATGTTGTTCTTTGACTAGATACAATCTTGAATAGAACAACCCCTCTAAAGATGATAATTTAGCATTAAGTTGTATTTCTTTTTCGCTTAGGATTTATGAACTCTCATTTATTATTTTCCACTCTTCTAGTTGAGCAGTCAATGTATATATCTTCTTCTGATAGTCTTTGATGATTTTCTCTTTTATGTAACAAATGTAACTAGATATTTGTCATGTTAAGTTTCAATCGCATATATTTTTGTTGTCAACTCTGCAATGATATTATGAGAAAGATTGTTTTATTTTGTGATAGATTTTACTTTAAATTCATGTTTTTGTTTCCAATTGTATTCTTGTATCCTTTGTTGTTTGGCAATTTCCTTTACTATGTTCTTATCATTCCTTAGCTGGTTTCTTAATCTCATCACAGACCATTTATTGGAATTGTCAAATACCCCTAATGTGTCAACAAATTCCTCTACAAACTATTCATCGACCAAATGTGAAACATTCCATAATTGAGTTATTTCTTGTGTGGTTTCTTTAAGGTGGGCCATTTTCCTCTTTTTAGACCTCCCCTTTTCTATAGTTTTGGTTTTGTCATCAAATACAAAATTTTCTAAAGATAGAACAAGATTGAAAGAACCGGTAACCAAGCTTCCTGGAATTGAGGTTATGGGAGTAGTATTGATAGGATTAGTAATACGGACAAGTGTTTTCTGGGAAAAGTTGATGTTTGTACTGGTGTTCAACTTTGTGTTTATCTCAGTCAGTTTGGTAGGAGTATGGGTATTTATTTTACTTGAGTCTTCTTTTCCAGTTACAATTTTTTCTTGTGAATATTTTTTAACTTTTGTTTCTGTTGAATAAGCACTAGGATCTGTTTTTTTTTCATTTTTATATTCTTCTTCACTTTCCTCAACTTCTACAATTCCATGTATTCTTTTATTTTCCTTAAGAAAAGAGTTCGTTCTGTTAACTTTCCATTCAACAAAGTCCAATAAATGAGGACTATTTCTTATGGCATCAATTCTTTGTCTTACTTTATGGTAGGGCATTTCCCCCTAGAAAACAAGGTCAAAAGGTATGTTTTCATGAATATATGCTTTGATTTTCACCATAGCAAAATGTTTTTTGACAACTTCTATTGGATCATGTCTCTTAAAGTCACCATGGGACGGATATATTCGATTTAGTGGGTCAACCTATTTTTTAGCATGCTTTGGATTTGACAAGTTATAAATACCTAGTGAAATCGAGAAATTAGGCCATTTATTTTTCAAAATTTTAGCCAAAGTGACTACAATGCCGACACTAACAATCTGGTATGCAATTTATTTTAATGCTAGTCTGTCTGGGACATACCTGGGAAAGAGATGAGGGGGGCCTTCACAACCAAAGATCCTAATGTATGAAAAATCATTATCTATAAACCAATCACCTATTTATTTTATGGCATTCATAGCCTCTTGATAAAATCTTGGGACTGACAAGTTTTTCAAAAGAATATGTAATGGGATCGGGAAAAAGTTACACATGTCATAGAAATGATTTTTGCAATTGTTTTCTCACATTTTATAACAATATAAATGAATTGGTTCCTCAATGGGACACCATCTCCAAGATAAAATATGGAAAGGGGTGACTGCACAAACGACAAATACCAAATAGGTAAACATAAAAAACCCTAGAAAGTATCATGGAGGAGCTTGATGAAATTTTTTACTTCTTGTTTAATATTGGCAGAAAGTATATGGGCCCAATTGAAGATATTTCATGCAAGAACTTGGTCTATGAGAGGGACCCAACCCAACTTTAATATGGAGGAATTTTTCTCACCCTATAGATGACAAAGAATTATGGAAACTAACATAGGGGATTTCTTCAGTCTAGTGACAAGATATATTTTGTCACCTATAAATTTGAAAGAATCAGGTTCAAACCACCATTCTCTAATAAACTGAGCCATTTACACCTCCTCCTTTTCGAATTTTTCCTTTATGAATTCATTAATTAAATTGTCATCAAGATTTATTGTGGGTCGACTTAACTTATACATATTATTAACCTATTCAGGGATAAAGGAACCCACAACTTGGCATGATGAATTAAAAATAGTACATGTATAGATATAAGTATGGGAGATTATCCATCATACCATGTCATAATAGGGTACAATTGTTGGCCTAGAAGCAATTTTGTGAAGTTGTAATTCTCTAATACGCACCAAATCATCGACATCTGATTCATATTTGTCACTAAAATCCCCTTGTTCAAAGAATGCATAAATTTCGATCCACTCCCTAATGTTGCTCATGTTGGTCTTCAATGTAGTATCAAAGAAAAATTGTGAATTGACATTATTTTCAGTGTCGTCTTCATTTTCAGTTTGTTGTTTCGCTATGCTTTTTCGAATCATCTTTCTTTGCGAATTGATGCAAATAATTGGCAAAGTGTAAGTTTTATTTAAAAGAAACAACTAAAAATTCTACATAAAATAGAAATAATAAAAAATATCTTACGATACTAACCCTTTAAATGCAAGATCACAAAAAGTTGTCTGAATTAATACTTTTGGATTTAAGCAATCAAGATTTCTTAACTATTTGAAACGTTCCTTATTGCATTTTTGTGAATATTTCATAGGATAAATGTCTTAATGCTTGGTACTATGTTCTTCATTAATTTTCATTAAATTTCCATGAATTCATGACAGATTTGTAATGGAGGACAAGACAGTTATGGTTGTCTTGAATTTTAGCTGTCCAAAGACATCCTATTTATCCATTGAATTTTCTTTGTAAATGTGCCATAAATTTTGTCCATTGGGGCGTCGAATTCTTGAATAGAAATTGTTGATGATAGGGTATTATTGGGAAATGGGAAAGAATATTGTCTATCCAGGATAGAGGTTCTTCAGATAAATGGGGGATCACTAGTGATAATAGGTATGAAGTCTGAATAGACCGGTAGTTGGGAGAAGTGTTTTAGGTCTCAGATCAATCATGTTTACTTTTACAAAATAGTGATAAATATCTATTGAGAAAAGTCAATCAGACCTTGGACCACTGGGGTGTTTAGTTTGCATGAATTTGGGGGGGAAGTTGTATGATGCCCACTATGACCAAATAATGATGTGTGTCTCATGATAAGAGCATGGATGGTCATGTTTTTGTTAAGGACTGTGTTGGTTGTAAACATGCGTCGATCAATGATCTTTGATATCATCCCTCCAATGGACGGTCAGATGGGATGTCGAGCATCAGTCATTTTCAGATTTCACAGAACGCGGGTGAATGTCATGATATCCAATTCTCAGTGGTGATGTGCCCCAGGGTGGAAATTCCACATAACATGACATGTCACACCATACACAAGCCACATTGAAGCCATTTTTCACACTGTGGTGGTGTCGTGTGGGATGTTCAAGTCGGATATCTGAAAATACATCCAAGAGAATTTGGTGCGATCTATCAAGTGATTTGAGTACCATGTGTCATGCCAACTAGTAGAGGGGTAGTTTTGCGTGTATTTCCAGGTGGTTGATGGTGCTACTTCCATGTGTCCTAGGTTCTCATTCATCCGAGGTCGAGTGTTCTAGATATATGAAAAAATATGGAAGAGTCGATTCTCCAGTAGTTTATGTGTCAAGGTCTCATGATCCTAGGATGACGTCACCCAAAAAATGGACACTATACAAGTGACATTACCTATATGGACCAGGTGAGCGGTCTATGATGACATGTACACAATGATAGTTCATGTGGGATTTCAACATGTCAATTCGTTATTGTGCCACATGCCATGTCAATTTGTCACTTAGAGAGGGTGGTTCATGACAAAAAATGAATGTCATGTGTCAACAAAGGTTCCAGGAGATGATATGGCCATGTGTCATGTCAGATGGTTAGATGTGGCAGAGACACATGTCTAGTCTATGCCCGTTAGACTATTTGATCTAGTGTTAATGTTCAAATCTTTAAAAGAACTATTATACCCTCATGGGACAATGTCCCGGTAGTGCAGTGTTGTGCACAGGTCCATGTTTTATAGGTGCCATCTTAGTGTCGATTGTCCTATGCCCACTATGACTAGATCGTGACATGTTTCCCATGATCACAACATGAATGATCACCTTTTTTTTAATGACTGTGTTGGCTATCGACATGCATCAATTAATGATCTTTGATCTCTCCCTTGCAATTAATTATTAGATGGGATGTTGGGCATCAATATTTTTCAAAGTTTATAGAATGTAGCTGAAAGTCCTTATATTTTATGCCTGGTGGGGACATGCCCCATGACGGAAATGCCACATACCATGATGTGTCATTCTAGAATCAAGACACATTGACTCCATGTGTCACATTGTAGCGGTGCCATGTTTGATGTTGATCTAGGATATTTGAGCAGAGGTCCAGGGAAATTTGGTGCCACGTGTCGAATGATTCAAGCGCCATGTGTCATGTCAGCTGGTAGAGTGGCATGTTTATGTGTCTTTTCATATGGTTGATGGTGGTAATGGAGTTTTTCCTAGGTACCCGTTCATCCTGAGTTAGGTTTTCTAGGGCTATGAAAAATATGGAAGGGTCAATTTTCTACCAGTATATGTCCCAAGTTCTTTAGAGCCTAAGATGACATCAACCAACCAATGGACAGTGTACAAGTGACAACACCTGGATGGATGAGGAAATCCCTTTGTGTTGACATGTACATGATTTTAGTCCACATGGGAGTTACATGTATAAAATCATTATTGTTCCATGTGCCATGGTTATTTATCACTTCGAGGGTGTGGTTCATGATGCGATATGATTTACACATGTCAAAAAAGGTGTCAGATAATGAAAGGGCCATGTGTCATAAGAGGTGGTTGGTTGTGGAAGAGCCATGTGTCTAGTTTGTGTCCATTAGACTATTCGATATGGTGTTTATGTTCAAAGGTGTAAAACAACTATAATATGCTCGTGGGGCAGTGTCCCATTATCCAAATGTCATTCCATTGTTAAGACAAGTGTGAGTAGAAGACGGTTGTGTTTTCCAAGTCCTAACACAATAGGGGATCGTATGTTTTGGACTATGTGAAACGTGAAACATGTCACCATTGTATTAATTATGGGAGGGGGTTTTGTGGTTAGGTTAACCATGGGAGGAGGGGGTTTTGTGGTTAGGTTAACCAAGGGAGGAGGGGGGCACAATCCACCAATTTGCGATAAATCTTGATAGGTTTAACTATCATTAAGTTTCACGACCCCTCCATACTCCATTAAACCTTGAAAATTTTGAGGTTTTCATGATCATAGGTAGACCTTCGATCTAGATTTCCCCTACTCTTCACTCATATTTTTCCATTATTTCATACAACAGGAGGCATGTGTCTTACCATGTTACTTGATTCCATGTGGACCTGAAATTTAGTAGAGGAGGTTTCGATCGATGTTAACAGGCTAGCAACATGCTACATTGGCACAGTGACTAGATTCAGATGGGATGTCAAGCATCATGAATTTCTAAATTTTACAGAATGTCGAGGAAAATCTCAATACCCGATGCTCGATGGTGGCATGCCCCACGATGGGGATTTCCATGTATCATGACATTTCATGACAGGAACATGAAACATTGAAGCCATGTGTCACATTTTGGTGATGCAACATGTGATGTTGATCTAATATATCTGAATAGATATTCGGGGGAATTTGGTGCCACGTGTCAAGTGGTCCGACTGTCATATGTCATGTCATTTGGTATACTAGAACAATTGTGAGTCTTACAGTCATGGATGATTTTAGGGGCTAAATTTCGCTCATGGGCTAATTTTCCATGGTTTTTCCAAAAACGAGATTCTCTATTTTAAAAATGATTCACCCAAATTCTATACGATAAAATTATTTTACCTTAAAAATTGCCAAAATTTTATAAAAACTATATAAAATCCTTAGAAATTTGAATATTTTTACAAAAATATCGCCAAACATTTATAGTTGGCATATGAAGGATAAGTAAAATTCACCAAGGTTTCTACATTTTAAAATAAATTTCCATCCTTAAAATCATCCCTAGGACTCTTACTGAGTTTCCAATGGTGCTAACACCATGTGTCCTAGATGTGCGCTCATCCAGGGTCAAGTATTCTAGGGATATGAAAAATACAGAAGGGTCAATCATCCGACAGGCAATGTCCCAAGGTCTCGAGATTTTGAGATTATGTCATCCAACCAATGGATAGTGTACAACTAAAATTACCTGGATAAATGAGGTGAGAAATTTGTGTTGACATGTACACCACGTGAAATGATGAGGGAGATCCATGTGTCAAGGCGTGATTGTGCTAGGTGATATGGTGATTTGTGAATTTGAGCCTGTGGTTTGTGACACAATATAAGTGCCACGTGTCACCGGATATGGGAGGGGATGATAGCACCATGCATCATTAATTAATACCTATGATTAATATTTATTGCTTATCAGATCCATGTAATTAATACCTTGGTGGTATAATCACAGTCTGATGCCTCAAAACACATGTTTGAACTTTTAAATTGATTCACTTATCATTTAAAAAACATCAAATTAATCAGTTTACAATTATTGGGATGTTAGGCTCTTGATCCACAGGGTTGATGCTTTTCATTTACATAAGCCATGGAAGGGGGGGTTGATAGTCTGGTACATGGGTATTGGGAGATCAGGTGTCAAGGCACTGAGATAACATTTCCCACTCGATTTCACAACACAGTAGGGTTGATACAATCCACGGTCACAATTTAAAGTGTTGTGATGACGAAGTGCATTTTACGCTTTTTATTTCAATAAATATTGTAAAAAGTGATCTTTAATGTTTTTCTTAAACATCAATGTATTGAGATTTAAAATGTAAAAACTATTATTTGTTGGGGGCTAGCTCCCATTTATAATCCCAATGTAGAGGGGCTCCCTCAATTACCACAAGCCAATACGTGTTGCTCTATTTAGACCAAGTGATGAAATTGTGGGGGGATAGCTCATTGATACCTGATGCGCAAGTTTCATGTGCACAACATATTTGAACCATATATTTTATTCATGAAATAAATATAGAGATTACTATGTTTATACTCCAAAATTAGAATTTAATTTTTACAGATAAATTATATATCTTTTATTTATAAAAAAAATTATGTAAGTAATATTATTATGTGTAATTAGTTATTCAACTAGTGTTACATTCATAAAAAAAAAAAAAATTATCCTCGGCTTCTTTCTAGAGTCTCTCCAAAAAATGTGAGTCCTGTAAATTTACATATGGAAATAAAAAAAAATGTGTCCAACACATAAAAATCAAAATCAAAGCCATCTATAATTTAAAACATAATCTTTGTGTTGTTTATTTCAAATTTCATTCCATAAAACCGCAAATATGATTGTTTTTGGTATAGGAGGATTTTTCGGTGATGTTAAGCTGAAAGGATCCCAAATTTCCCAATTGAATTCTTTAGTCTTAAGCCTCGATAATGATGATGAAATATCCAGATTTTTTTGCCTAAATGTTCATAAAAGTCAAGTACTATAAACTTAAACACAATAATAAAAAGTGTTGCTAACAGATAAAAATAACAATTGTAGACAACAATAGTTTAAAGCATAAACTTTGTATTGTTGGGCTGGAAATAAATTCCAATAACTTGGAATATAATGGCTTTTGGTATAGAAAATAGTTTCAACAATCAACAATATTGAGCATATTCTTGTTTTCATGATTGTGATAATATACATCTAAACATCATTGATATGTAGGTCATTCCTTTAGTACATGCATATGGAAGATGAAATAATAAAATTTAGGTTATGTTAAAGCTTATTTTTAAATGATGGTTGCCAAATAATATGACCTCTGAAATTAACATATGTCCACTTGAATTTGAAACAGATTATATTAATCTTAGATTAATTGAGTTAAATAGTAATTGATATGGATAAGTTAGTTTTCATGTAAGGTTCCTTTAAAGAATGCATATTGCATTTCCTTGTGTTCTTAAATGTTCACCATTGGATAACATAGTTAATGATCAAATTGAACCAGGATTTCTTCAGACACTTTGTATCGAGAGGATGAAAAGCTTCCATATATCACTCTTACTTTCCTTCCATATTGTTATAACTATTCCATTGAAACAAATTTTCATGGGCATGTTTATTTTCAAGTTGTTCTTAGGAAAATGACAAATTGTCCTTGGTGAGAGAATGAAAACATGGCATTGATACGAATATGTAGCATTGTTTCTTGTTTCCTGACTATTGATCAGAACATGTCCAACAACATTTTGCAATGAAAGCATTGTATGAGCTTACAGTAGAAAGAAAATTGCAATACAAGATTATATTTATCCATACTATCAAAAACGATTCAACAAGATGACAAGCCATAAACATACAGATTCATTAACTATTCAACATAGCAACTGCAAGTTATTCCCAATAGAAACAAAAATGACTTAGCATCCATAAATACATTGTTCTAGTTTTGAGTATAGTTAAACTTGCAATGCAAGTTTCTACAAGGGCGTATTGTCATGTCCCCCGGCTCTTGTTGAAGAGGTATTGAGGAGACTCAGTGGCCTAGGCATCCCCACTAGGTCATAGTCCCAAACTAAGGGTAAAGGTCAACTAAACTAAGGTTATATTCTTAAGTTGACTTGTTGAAAAGGTGAAATAGGAGTAAATATAACTCAATGAAGGAATAGAAGAGCTGGAGGAGTTAACCCTAGGGGTTAACCTAACTCAATAGAGAAATAGAATAAAAGTATAAATAAAAGGTTGGGGTGCACCTATTATTCATTCTGGATTTGTGGTAATTGTTTGTTCTTTCTCTTGGGCATACATTTTGGGGGTTTTGTTGTTACAAACCCTTGTGAGCAACTCAGTGGTGAAACACCCACTCACCTTGTTCCAAGCTTGGTATTGGGGATGAAAGACTCCACCCACACCATTCTACACTCATCACATATCCACCCATCAGTTCAGGAAGATAGCAGGGTCGTACAGTTCAGGAATTTCCAGCAAGGTTGCACCATCAATTGAAGAGGAGTTCGATCTAGCCATTCAGGAGAGCTTGGGGGAATTCCAACACATGGGTTCTATTTCCAGGCCCTCAACCATCATTTTAGAGGTTTTCTTGAGGAGATATCATCATCATATCTTCTACTACATATTGGGATGGCCTTGAGGCAAGGAGGACATCCTGTGATTCAGTATTTATCATATCTAGGGAGTTTTACCTAGGATCTAGACCTAAAACTTCTCCTACAGGGTTTTCATAGCCCGATCTACCATTCTAGAGAGTTTTAGAGGATTTGGAGGTGTCCTTCATTCAGAACGTCCTATTGAGTGATTCAGGGCTTCAAGAGGGCACATACTGCATTAGGGTTTCAGCCATTGATGGAGGAGGATTGAGTATTTGGGCTTCAGACTTCCAGGAGAGGGTTCCTTGGTCCTGATCTACATTTTGGTGGAGTTTGGCACAGTTTGAGCATCTCCTTTAGCCAGGCCGAATTATTGATCCCTTTCAACCAATAGGATGTACCAGCAACCCAGGGGGGGTTGAGCGTTCATATATTATTGGCATCTTTAGGTTCTAGTTTATATCTAGCCTTTGGAGGCATATTTTGTATTAGCGGAAGAATTTTGTAGAAGCTCATATCTATTATCTATGAGGGCCATCTGAGGATTATTCCAGATCTACTCTATATTGTATCTGATTCATGCTTTTCATAATAAAGGTTAGATCTATGTTTTTTCTTTCCATATCTTGAGTATGTTTGTGATCTTGCATGTGTTGGATTGATATTGTATGAACACCATTTAAATAACTAGAACAACCCTAAGATGAAACTCCAAGAGCCACCTGCACAACAATATCAATCAAAATAGTGGTAGTTAGTGGTTTCAAGTAGAAAATTGGCTTGGGATCATTACAGTGGTATCATAGATTTTATCCTCCAAACCTGTGGAGGAATTGGCGCATGCAGAGGTACAGTGGAATCTTTATGGGTAGAAGGAAGAAACCAACCAGTGAAACAAAAGCCAAAATGGAAGGGTCATGGGATGTCCATGAGCCTTAGGGCTTGGCCTTCTTGGCAGCCGAATTTAACAAGTTCCAGTAGACCCTAAACCTCACAGAGGGAAACTTGGTCCACCATTTACAAGAGAACCAGGAAACAAACCTAAGGGGACAGGCCGAAATCACTGAAACGTTAAAGAAGGTATATGGGAATCTGAGGAAGATTGATGAGAACTAGTCTCGAATAACTGATCTATTGATGCAAATGACTCATCATAGAAAGGACATTGAGACATATGGGAACAAGTTGGATAGTGGATTTGGTGGATCCCATGGTGAGGTCAGATATAACTCGGAGAAAGATCCCAGATCTGAAGGAAGCCAGGGAGGAGCCACATCCAATGGGCAGATGGGTAGTAGGGCTAACCCTAGGCCATACATGCCCACATTCAAAAATGAACAACTAGGCCGAAATATGGGTAGTAGGGCTAACCCTAGGCCATACATGCCCATGTTCACAGATGAGCAGGTGCAACATGAACAAGTGGATGATTTTGTTGATAAAATGGCACGATGTACTAAGGAGTATTATGGTTTGGATATGGTGATTCAAAAGAAAATGTCCCTGGATCAATATTGCCAACTCAAATTCAGAAATAAGCCTAGGCTGAACCACATGAGAAACTTTGAGTTTGAATGAAGAGAAGGGAAGATAGAGATCCCATACTTTGATGGTATGGCCAAGATGACAGCACAAGCATGCGTGCAAAAGCTAGATACCTATCTACAAATTAAAACCATGAGGGAGATGGAATCCATCAAGTTTTCCACTATGTACTTGGATGGAAAAGATCATGATTGGTGGTATCATGGACTCACCACACTAGGCCACAATCAGATAGAATCCTACCCAAAATTCACTCGGAGGCTCATTGATAGGTTTGGTCAAGGAGATCTTGAGCTACACTTCTGGGAGATCACACAACTCAAGCAAATAGGCACGACTGAGGTATATATTAAAGATTTTCAGAGGTTGGTAGTGATGGTGCAAGGCATTTCTCCAACCAGACTCATGATGCTCTTCACTGAAGGGTTTATGGAACCCTTGAAAGGTTGGGTAAAGGATTTTAAGACTACTAACCTAAAGGATGCTATCTAGAGGATGAGGGATATAGGACCAGCTACTAAGCCAAAATTTATACCCAGACCACTTCTTAATGTTGGAGGAAGAGACCCAAGGTCTCCAATGAACCAGGGAGGATGTGACCCAAGGGGTTTTGAAAGGGGTCGTGGCAGAGTGGATGAGAACACCAGGAGGGAGTTGAGGAGGAAGCAAATTTGCTTCACTTGTAAAGAACCTTGGAACCCAGCACACAAATGCATGGGTTTTTGTCAAGTGCACTACATAGAGGTCACTTCAGACAATGAGGAGGAGGAAGATATCGGCCAGATACAGAACATTGAGGCTGAAACGATTGAGACAGAAGAGGAAGAGATTACGATACAGGACAATACAACCACCTTGGCATCTATCAGTGGAGTGCCCAAGTACAACACCTTCTGAATGAGGGGAGTCTTGCAGAAATAGAAGGTATCGGTTCTGATTGATGGAGGATCCTCTCATAACTTCATTTATTCAACATTGCTGAAAAGGAGGCATATACCCACAGTAGAGTTTGAAGGGTTCAAAGTGGAGGTAGCAGGTGGTAGCACTATGCATTGTAACAGATACATTCCTGGCATGAAACTTACCTTGGGTAGACATGATTTGGTGTAGGAAATATACGTCATGGACCTTCCAGTTACCAACATTATCCTTGGAGTTCAATGGCTCAGCATGCTGGGACCTATCACCACTAACTACAAGAACATGGAGATGTCATTCACAAAGGAGGGCGGATGAAAGGTAATGCTTCGGGGCATGACAGGGAATGTTGCAAGGGTAGTCACGACCAAGAGGATGGAGGTCATCTTCCGAAGAGAGGAGATAGTGTACGCATCCAAGTGCAAGATTTCATCACATGTGGATGAGTAGGGAAAGGTTCACTACACCCCAGAGATCCAAGAAATCCTTGACAAGCACCACAAGATGTTTGGACCAATTCCTCCAAGGGTACCACCAGACATGGGGTTTGAGCATATTATTGAGCTAGATAAGGGATCCAAACCAGTCAATACCACACCATACAGACATCCAAAGAAGTACAAAGATGATATAGAGAAGGCCATCAAGGAAATTTTGGACATGGGGCACATCAGGCCAAGCACTATCCCTTTCGCTTCTTCAATAGTGTTGGTAAAGAAGAAAGATGGCATTATGAGGATGTGCATTGACTTCACAACCTTGAATAATAGACAATCAAAAACAAGTACCCTATACCGAGGATTGATGAGCTGCTAGACGAATTGCATGGAGTTGTCTACTTCACAAAGATTGACCTTCGTTCTGGCTACCATCAGATCAAGATGAGGGAGGAGGACATATCAAAAACAACTTTCAGGTGTCATTATGGCCATTATGATTTTTTGGTGATGCCCTTTGGGTTAACCAATGTCCCAGATACATTTTAATCTTGTATGAACCATGTGTTCAACAAAGAGTTGAGGAAGCACCTGCTGGTATTTTTTGATGACTTGCTCATTTACAACAAGACGTGGGAAGAACATCTCAGGCATGTGGATCAGATCCTGTCCATCATGGAGGAACAATCACTATATGCTAACGAGTCCAAATGTGAGTTTGGGATGATAGAGGTGCTCTACTTGGGACACATCATCAAAGCAAAGGGGGTACAGGTACATCAGGAGAAGATAAAAGCCATCATGGAGTGGCCTACTCCTAAGACACTCACAAAATTGAGAGGATTTCTAGTCTTGTGCACATACTACAGGAAATTTGTCAAGGGTTTTTCTTATTTGTGTGTGCACTTGACTGGTTTGACTAAGAAAGGAGCCTTCAAATGGAATGAGGAGGCTCAAATGATGATGGACAAGATGAATATGGTGATGAGCACGTGCCTAGTATTAGCCCTTCCAAATTTCGGCCTCCCTTTTACCTTGGAATGTGATGCCTCAGGAGAAGGGATAGGGGTCGTACTAATGCAGAATAGGCACCCTCTTTCCTATGAGAGCCAGAAACTCAAGGGTCCTGAACTACTTTACAACATTTATGACAAAGAAATGCTAGCTATCATGCATGCACTAGCCAAATTCTGGAAATACTTGGTAGGTGCATGGTTTGTGGTCAAATCAGATCATAATAGTCTCAAATACCTACTGGAGCAGAAGGACTTGAATGAGAGGCAGCAAAAATGGGTAAGCAGAATACAAGCCTATGAATTTGACATTGAGTTTGTCAAAGGGAAGAACAACGTGGTGGCTGATGCATTGTCTAGGAGGCCATCCCTCTTTGCCATGATAGGTGTATCGTTTGACTGGAAAGACCATATGGTGATGGAGTATGTGAAGGATCAATTCACTTGTCAGCTATTGGATGGGCAGGTACAAGATGATAATTTTAGGATTATAAATGACCTCATCTACTACAAGGGTCAAATATTTTTGGTTCCTGGATCGGCCTTCAAGGCCAAGATATTGCAGGCATGTCATGACTCACCAATGGCAGGGCACTAGGGGATCGGTAAGATGTATAGGCAGGTTCTAATGGAAGGGCCTCAAGGAGGATGTGATTAAGCACATCAAGGAGTGTACTACATGTCAGGAGAAAAAGGATGAGCACACCCACCCAGAAGGACTACTGCAACCCTTACCCATTCCTGAGCACAAGTGGGAAAGCATATCCATGGATTTCATCACCAAGTTTCCAAAGACACAAGGGAAGCACTGCATTTTTGTAGTAGTGGACAGGTTGACGAAATTTTCACACTTCTTCGCCATAGCTACCGACTTCAGTGCAACACAGGTGGCCAAACTGCTCTTTAGGGAGATTTTCAGGTTGCACGGCCTACCCAAAACCATTTTCAGTGACAGGGATAGCAGGTTCATGAGTACATTTTGGCAGGAGTTGTTCAGATTGGTTGGTACGACCTTGACCCCTAGTACCAGCTATCATCCTTAGACAAATGGACAGACCGAGATAGTCAACAAGTGGGTGGAAGGATACCTCAGGAATTATGTGGCAGGGAAACAAAAAGTGTGGGTCAGATGGTTTCACCTAGGAGAGTATTGCTACAACACCACCCAGCATGTGTCCATAGGCATGTCACCATTCAAGGCCCTGTATAGCTATGATCCATTATCTTTTGTAGAGATTTCCTTTGGTGATAGAAGGGCACCTATGGTACAAGATTGGATACAATAGAGACAAGACATTCTCAAGGAGCTGAAGGATCATCTACAGAGAGCACAGAACCAACAAAATTTCCAAGCAGACAAGCACAGAGTTGAGCATACTTTTGAGGTTGGTGACCTATTCTATCTAAGGCTCCAACCATACAGGCAAGCTTCTATAAAAAGAAGCGGGGCAGAGAAGCTACAACCACGTTTCTTTGGGCCCTACAGAGTTACCAGAAAGATAGGGGTCATAGCTTATGAGGTGGAGCTCCCATAGGGCAGGCAAATACATAATGTCCTTCATGTATCCTTCCTTAAGAAATCCATCGGCCAACACATCACACCCATTGAGGTATTACCTCCCATGGATGAAGAAGGATAGCTTGTTTTGATTTCGGAGGAGATATTGGAGGTTCGAGAGAAGAGGCTCAGGAACAGGAGCATCAAGGTGTACTTGATCAGATGGAAGGATCTACCCATTGAGGATGCCACGTGGGAAAATGAACAAGTAGTGAGAGAAATAGTTTTGGAATTGCTTGAGGGAAAGAAATTTCTAGTAGGGGAGACTGTAATTTCCCCCACCTCTTGTTGAAGAGGTATTGAGGAGACTCAGTGGCCTAGGCATCCCCACTAGGCCATAGTCCCAAACTAAGGGGAAAGGTCAACTAAACTAAGGTTATATTCTTAAGTTGACTTGTTGAAAAGGTGAAAAAAGGAGTAAAGATAACTCAATGAAAGAATAGAAGAGCTAGAGGAGTTAACCCTAGGGGTTAACCTAACTCAACAGAGAAATAGAAGAAAAGTATAAATAGAAGGTTGGGGTGCACCTATTATTCATTCTGGATTTGTGGTAATTGTTTGTTCTTGCTCTTAGGCATACAGTTTGGGGGTTTTACTGTTACAAACCCTTATGAGCAACTCAGTGGTGAAATACCCACTCACCTTGATCCAAGCTTGGTCTCGAGGATGAAAGAATCCACCCACACCATTCTACACTCATCACATATCCACCCATCAGTTCAGGAATATAGCAGTGTCATATAGTTCAAGAATTTCTAGCCAGGGCGCACCATCAGTTGAAGAGGAGTTCAATCCAGCCATTCAAGAGAGCTTGGGGGAATTCCAACACATGGGTTCTATTTGCAGGCCCTCAACCATAATTTTAGAGGTTTTCTTGAGGAGATATCATCATCATATCTTCAACTACATATTGAGATGGCCTTGAGGCAAGGAGGACATCCTATGATTCAATATTTCTCATATCTAGGGAGTTTTACCTAGGATCTGGACTTGAAACTTCTCCTACGGGGTTTTCATAGCCTAATCTACCATTCTAGAGAGTTTCATCCAAATTTGGATGTGTCCTTCATTTAGAACATCCTATTCAGTGATTGAAGGCTTTATGAGGGCACATACTACATTAGTGTTTCATCCATTAACAAAGGAGGATTGAGTATTTGGGCTTTAGACTTCCAGGAGAGGGTTCCTTGGTCTCGATCTACATTTTGGTGGAGTTTGGCACTGTTTGAACATCTCCTTCAGCTAGGCTGAATTATTGATCCCTTTCAACCAGTGGGACGTACCAGCAACCCAGGGGGGGTTGAGCATTCATCTATTATTGGCATCTTTGGGTTCCAGTTTATATCCATCCTTTTGAGGCATATTTTGTATTAGTGGGAGCATTTTGTAGCAGCTCATATCTATGATCTGTGATATCCATCTGAGGATTATTCCAGATCTGCTCTATATTGTATTTGATTCATGCTTTTCATAATAAAGGTCAGATCTATGTTTGTGCTTTCTATATCTTGAGTATGTTTGTGATCTTGCATGTGTTGGATTGATATTATATGAACACCATTTAAATAACTGGAACAAACCTAAGATGAAACTCCAAGAGCCACCTGCACAACCATAACAATCAAATCAGTGGTAGTTAGTGGTTTCAAGCAACAAATTGGCTTGGGATCATTACATGTATTGTCAAAAACGATTTAATGAAAAGTATTAGACACACATATTTGTTGTTTGTTGAGAAAATATAACCTCAATATAGGTATAATCAAAACCATAATGGCTTACCAACATAAATTGTTTAACAAAACACTTGGTTTTTTTGGAATTTACAATTTCCAATGAGGCTAATGTGCAAATATTTATTTATTATCAGATCCATGTAATCAGTGCCTTGGAAGTCTAATTACAGTATGGTGCCTCAAATAATTTTTTTACCTTTTAAATTTATTCACATATCATTTTAAAAACATTGGATTAATAATTTCACAATTATTGGGATTCCAGGCTCTCGAGCCACTGGGTTGTTGCTTTTCATTTACATAAACAATACACTGAGGGGTCGATAGTCCGGTAGTAGGTACACCAGTATTGGGAGATTGACTGTTGGGGCACTGAGGTACCATTTCCCACTCGATTTCATGATATGGTGGGGCCAATACAATCCACAATAATTATTTAAAGTATTGTGATGGCGGTGTGCATTTAACGCTTCTTATTTCAATAAATATTGTTTAAAGTGATTTTTAATTTTTTTTTCTTAAACATCAATGTATTGACATTTAAAATGTGAAAAGTGTTATTTGTGGGGGGATAGATCCCATTTATAATCCCAATGTAGAGGGGTGCCCACAATTACCACATGCCAACATGTATCCCTCTATTTAGACCATGTGATGAAATTGCAGGGGGGTAGCTCGTTGATAACCGACATGCAAGTATCTCATGCACAATATATTTGAACCATAGATTTATTTATTTACAAAATAATTATAGATATTTCTCTCTTATAGTTCGCAATAGATCTTAACCATATATTTATTTATTTACAAAATAAATATAGAGATTTCTTTCTTTATACTGGTTCAAAATTAGAATTTAATTTTTACAGATAAATTATATATCTTTTATTTATAAAAAAATTATGTAAGTAATATTATTTTTTATAATTAATTATTCAGCCAACATTACATTAATAAAAATATCTTTTTTATCCTTGGATTATTTCCATAGTCTCTCCCAAAATGTGAGTCCTATAAGTTTACATATGGTAATAAAAAAATTATGTCCAACACTTGAAACGCAAAATCAAATCCAACCAGAGTTTAAAGCATAAGCTTTGTGTTATTTGGTTCAAATTCCATTCTAGAAAATTGCAAATAAAATTGCTTCTAGTATAGGAGAAATTTTCAGTGATATTAAGTTGAAAGGATCTCAAATTTACCAACTAAATTCTTTAGTATTAATCCTCGAGAGTGATGATGCAATTTCTAGATATTTGTTTCCTGGATGTTCATAAAATCTTGTTGGAGAAATTTCTATTTTTGACACACTAGTTCAGTGGGAGTTAACTGAATAGTTATATTTTAGACATTCTAATTTTAGATCATCACTAGTATGCATGCATTCCTAATATAGGATGTCATTGCATATATGAGTGAATATCACTCACTCATTGGATAGATCATAATATACATTGATTCTCATTCTTCATATTGTATCTCTCTTCCTTTTCTTGATAAGCTTTTTTTGTGTATTCTTTAGCTAGGTCTCTTATGCAGGTTTCCATGAAACACTGACATGGTATGAGAGTTGAGCTTCTTGGAGAAACCCAGACAAGACAGAGAAGAGAGAAAGAGGATTAATTATTGAGTAAAAATAGTTTCCTCCATTGTCGCAGCCTATCCCTATCAAAATGTGTGACAATTGGAATTGTCACATCCTATCCCTATCGAAGGGTGCGACGGTCGCACTCACACTTAAGAAAAACATTTTCTTTACGAATCGTCGCAGCCTATACACAGTCAATTTTAGATGTCATCGCATTGTACTCTTCATCAGGGTGTGACGATTCATTTTTTCATGATCGTTGAACTTCACCCTTCTCTAGGGTGTGACGATTCTGCATAGTCTCATTATATGCTTCTTTAGGGTGCGACAATTCAATCTACCCTCCAGAAAATTGGTTTTTTGCAGTAAAATAGCCATATCTCAAGATCCACAACCTGGGTCAGGATGAAATTTTGACCGTAGACGTATGACATAGGGATTCTCATGCTCACCAAAAATATCCAAAACCCACATCATATTGTATGAGATATAGATGTTTTTATCATATCTATAGTTGTCATAGGACTGTCAGTCATATCTTATAATCCATGATCTGGGTTTTCAGGATCTTTTCACAATTAATAGCAAGGATGGAGACAATGAAACTTCTTCAATCAAGTATGATGATAATGCTCACACTATACAACTATTTTAAATGGAATTTGAAGTTCGCATTCCAACTAAAAATAAAATGAATATATAATTTGACAATGGCGATAGAAATAGAACCTACATCAACACTTGTCAAGACCAGATGGCAGAACTATAAGGATGAGGCCACATGAATACTTTTTGAGTTAATCTCCATCGATTTATGATTTCATGATTCCGCATGAAAGACTCCAAATGATATTTGGACCACCTTGGAAGGACTCTTTGGAAAGAAGGATGAGATGCGAGGTCATATGCTTGAGGTAGATTTGAATACCCTAGACACTAAAAGTTTTGATAATATATAGGATTTATTTACTAAATTTAAATATTTGATATTGAGCTTGGTTGAATGTGGTATTCAAAAGTATACACAAGAGAAACAACTTATTATAACAATCTTGGCCAAGCTAGGACTAATATATGTTGTATATGTCTCCAATTTCCATTCTGGCATATGTCTCTTGGGAGAAATTGGAAAATGCCTACGATGGCTCAGTTCATTGAGTCTCTCATACAAGAGCAGAAAAAGATCATACATATGGGCCTCATGAAAGATACCAAATCACATGCACTGACCATGCATGATGGAAAAGGATCATCCACACAGAACGATAAGGAGAAATAGAATGAGGAGGGATATTCCAAACCCTTTAACGATTCTTCAAGTTCCAAAGACTCTTCAAATTCCAAGAAGAAGAAGAAGGGAAAGCATCACACTTACTGCAATAAATCTAATCATGAAGAATCTACATACATGAAGAAATAGATCGATCTTATGGCACATGAATTCAATAGAACAACCTTGGAAACTTCATTCCAGAGGGAGTCAAGAAGTAGAAGGAAGAAGATGATTCTCCTAATAAAGGTAATCATCATGATCTTGATGCAATTAATTCCCCATCTAATTCATGGATTATATATTATGTTGCATCCCATCATATGGAAGAAAAAGAGGAAGATTTATCTTCTTTTATTCCATGCTCAAGACCCCCTATTCTCATGGGGGATGATACTCCAGTAGCAGTAGTAGAAGAAGGGAGAGTGGAACACCACAATGGTAGTTTTGAGAATGTTTTACATGTTCCAAAGATTTCTATGAATCTTCTCTCAGTTTATCAAATCACTCAGAAAGGTAAAAAGGTTGAATTTACATCAGATTTATTTTCAGTAATTGACATCCATGACAATTCCATCACTACAATTGGTAAGGTAGATCACAAATCATAGTTTTATAAGTTCACTAAGTTTACTGACTATGACTCCTCTTTTCTACTTACACATTATAATGATAGTAGTAGAGTATGGCATGAGAAATTTGGTCATTTAAACATTAGGTACATGCAACGACTTTCCAAGACAGGAATGGTCAAAGGCTTGCAAGACATTCACTTTTCTGAAGGGGTTTGCAAAGGATGCATTCTTGGCAAGCATCCTACAAAGAAGGTTGAAAAGGGGAAAACAAGGAGAGCCTCCTCTTCCTTGAAGCTTGTTCACAGTAATATCATGGGTCCATTTCCACATCCGTCCATCAACAAAGCAAGGTATGTTATTACATTTATTGATGATTACTCACACTATACTTGGGTTTATTTTCTCAGACAAAAGTATGAAGTTTTTTATTATCTCAAAGACTTCAAATCTCTAGTAAAGACACAAACTGAGAATAAAATTAAGATCCTCCGTATAAACAATGGGGGGGAGTATATCAACAAAGATGTTCAGAATATTTTTCATGAAGCTAGTATCCAGTTGCATCACACAGTTCCATACACTCCATAATAGAATGGAGTTGTTGAAAGGAAGAGCATGTCTCTCAAGGAGATGACCACTTGCATGTTGCATGAAAAATCACTTCCTTCCAATCTTTGGGCTCAGGCACTTAATTGTTCTTATCACATATAGAAAATGGCACCTCACAGATATGTTGAGGATAGGACACATTTTGAGGCTTGGATAGGTGACAAACCATATGTCACACACTTACGCATATTTGGATCTAGAGCATGGGCCCATATTCCTTCTGAAAAGAGGAAAGCCTTATATCCATACAACACACCTTGCATCTTTCTGGGATATAAAGATGATGTGAAGGGGTACATATTGATTCATACCTCTATAGAATGGCTCATCATTAAGCGCATTGTTCAGTTTGAGGAGAGTAATTTGCATGCACCTCCAATGCAATATGCAGAGACTCTTGTGCTTCCATCAGTTCCAGACATCAGAGATGATGATTGCACACACTGAGATGATACATATTTAGACATAGATTCATAGGATTGTGTACATGCATATGAGAAGGTAGTATAACCAAATGAGGATCCAACATCGTAGCTTCAGCAAATTCCCAAGTGGGCACAGTCCACACTTCAAGGAGCAGGAAAAATGCAGGGTATCCATTGGATTTGAGGAGGACTTGATTCTTAGCATGTGGATCCTTCTCATGTAATTTTGGCTTCTGAACTAGCGATGCCCATGCATTGTTATATGGTTCAATATTTTGATCCACATATCTACAATGAGGTTTTTGGAAATCCACTATGGGAAGTAGCCATGCAGGAGGAAAATGACTCTCTCATAGAGAATAAAACTTTGGATCCGATTCCACTTCCACTAGGGAGAAAACTTGTCAGATGCAAATGGGTCTATAGGACCAAGAGAGCAAGAACTAATCAGGTGAGAAGGTACAAGGCCAGATTAGTTGTAAAAGGATTTCAACAGATTCATGGGATAGATTATGATGAGACCTTTTCTCCTGTAGAAAATATGGACTCAATTTGCTTGGCTCTAGCCATTATAGTAGCCAAAGGATAGGGAGTTCACTAGATGTATGTGAAGAATGATTTTCTTCATGGTGACCTTTCAGAGGAGATATACATGGAGCAACTACAGGGGTTCATTCAAAATTCATCTTTAGCATGCAGACTGAAGAAGTCTCTCTATGGCCTCAAGTAGGAACCTAGAGAATGGTATGAAAAGATGGATTCTTACTTGCTTTCACACGATTTTGTTAGATGTAAATTTGATTCCAATGTTTACATGTTGAGGACTACTAACTCTGTGATGATTTTAGTACTCTATGTTGATGATATTTTGATCACTGGTAACTGATTCAACCATTTCTTTGGTCAAATATATTTTTCATGACATGTTCTCTATGATGGACATGGGTCCACTACACTTCTTTATTGGTATTGAGATTAGTCAAGATGCTTTCAACATCAAACTTTCTCAGGCTAAGTATGTTTGGGATCTTCTGGGTATATTCCACATGAAAGAATGTAAGTCTATACCTATACCCATATTATTTTGTATCTCACCCAAAACCATCCATATATCTCATATGCGGTAGGAACAGTTTCCAAATACATGCAGGAACCCAATGATATGCACTGGAAAGCTTCTAAGCGCATCCTCATATATGTTCAGGGCACCATGAGTTATGGGATTCATTGTGCAGTTGGTTGTGCATTGGATCTCATAGGCTTCACAAATTCATATTGGGTTGGTTATAGCATAGATCGCAAGTCCACATCTGAGTACACTCTCAGTTTGGGATCAGGCCCAATTTTTTTGTCAAGTAAGAAGCAATCAACCGTTTCTTTATCTTCCACAAAGGCCGAGTACAGAGGAGTAGTCAATTGTTTCATTTAGACACTTTAGCTTTAGCACTTAATTATCGAGCTTGCTATCCAGTTTCATTATCCAACTATCATATGGTGTGACAATAAAATTACATTTCTATTTTGTAGAGATCCAGTACAGTGACAACGAACCAAACACATTGAGGTCCACATTCATTTCATCAGAGATTTAGTACATGACAGGATCATTGATTTGTAGTTATGTCCTTCCTCTGAACAAACTATTGACATATTCACCAAGAAATTCACTGAGAATAAGTTTTAGACTTTGCAGGATCGTCTTGTAGTGAAGAACACAGTTGCCTAGAAGCTACCTTTTCCTCTTTTGATGCATTGTCTTTTGAGGGGGGGGTTTGTTCCCATGTGGTTTTCCCTCTTTCCTCATTTTTCATTCATTGTTCATTATTTTAATTGTACATGAGTACCTAATATGGCCTAGTATCCAGGACTCATTTTTTTACTCCATAGTGATGCTCAGGGGGGTGTTGGAGAAATTTCTATTATTTCTATTTTCGGCACACTAGTTCAGTGGGAGTTAATTGATTAGTTCTATTTTAGACTTTCTAATTTTACATCATCACTATTATTCATGAATTCCTAAGATAGGATGTCATTTCCTATATGAGTGAATATCACTCACTCATTGGATAGATCATAATATACATTGATTCTCATTCTTCATATTGTATCTCTCTTCCTTTTCTTGATAAGCTTTGTTTATGTATGCTTTAGTTAGGTCTCCTGTGCAGGTTTCCATGAAACATTGACAAAGTTGAGTGCTGAAAATCTAAATACAATAATAAAAGGTCTTGCTAACATATAAAAATAACAATCGTAGACAACAATAATTTAAAACATAAACTTTGTGTTGTTTGGTTGAAAATAAATTCCAGTAACTTTGAATATAATGGCTTTTGGTATAGCAACCAGTTTTAGCAATTGACAATATTGAGAATATTATTTTTTCATGGTTTTAATAAAATATATGCAATCATCAATAATATGCAATTCATTCCTTTAGTAGATGCATATGGCAGATTAAATAATAGAATTTAGGTTATGATAAAACTTATTTGTCAATGAAGACTGCCAAATAATATGATCTCTAAAATTAACATATGTATCCTTGAATTTGAAACATATTATATTAATCTTCTGTTACTTGAGTTTAATAATCATTGATTTGTATACGTTTGTTTTCATGTAAGGTTCCTTTATTGCATGCATATTTCATTTACTTATGTTTTTAAATGTCCACCATTGGATATGATAGTTAATGATCAAATTGAACCAAGATTTCTTAGGGCACTTGGCATTCAGAGGATGAAAAGATTCCATATAGCATTATTACTTGTCTTTTGTATTGCTATAACTATTCCATTGAAATAATGTTCATGGTTATGTTTCTTTGCAAGTTTTGCTTAGGAAAGTGACAATTTTTTCTTAGTGAGAGAATGAAAAGATGGCATTGATACAAACATGTAGCATTGTTTCCTGTCTCTCAATTGTTGACCAGAACATGTCAACACCATTTTGTAATAAACAAATTGTTCCATCTTACATTATAAATAATATTGCAATACAAGATTCTATGTATCCATACCGTCGAACAATATTCAACAATATGACAATCCATAAACATATATATTCATTAATTGTTCAGCATAGTAACTACAAGATACACCCAATAGAAACAAAAATGACTTAGCAACCATAAATACATTGTTCAAGTTTTGAGTATAGATAAACTTGCAATGCAAATTTCTACATGGGAATATTGTTAAAAATATATATATTTATTGACAAGTCTCACACACACATATTCAATGTTTGTTGAGAAAATCTAACACAATACAAGTACAATCGAAACCAAAATGGCTTATCAGTAGAAACTATTTAAAATAACACTTATTTTTTTGGAATTTACAATTTCCAATGAGGCTAATGCGCAAAGATATGTTTTTTCTTCTAAATACATCATAGGAGATCCTGTAAATTGAAATGTAAGTTAGAACTAATTTACAATAGTCTATGAGGCTAAATACAAGTTAGAACAACTCAACTGAAAATGTCTTATGTACCTTTCTTTTTCTTTTCACCTAACTTGTTTGTTGTAATTATTTTTTGTTGAGATGATATGCATTACAACATTGTCCTCATTTAATGCAAATTTACCATGTACCTGGAAGTCACATAGCATATACACAACAACTCCTTTTTTCTCAATATATGCTTCATATGCCAATTGTTTTAGGGAAGGAAACACATATTGCAATATTGGGGATATAATTGTACAGTGCATGATGCTCTTTTCTACGCTTAGGATGATAACGTTGAGGAAATGTTTATATTCATAAGGGATTTTTTCATTTCATACCACATAGTCAATTGTCGCACCGTCTATTAATGCACCTGTATAAGCAACAAAATTTCACTTGGAACACATAGGTTCAAAGGGAGTCGTGTTTACATTTGTTGTTGCCAATGCACCTTCAACTATGTACATGACATAATAGTTAATATAGTTGGAAATACAATTGTATATATAAAGATAATTTTGTACATAAATTTCATGTATGGAAATGTCTATGTATACTTACAATAGTCCTAGAGCTTGTTAGTTTTTTCAGATCCTCTGCTATCTATGTCCTCAAATCTGTTATAAATGTTGATTGTGTTGTACGAAAGACCTTTTCTTTGACATATCTCTTCTTGGTTATATTTTTTAAAATCATACGGGGGAATTCCCATGTTTGAAATCATTGTTTCATTGAAGAAAATAATTGTGCATTTGTGTCGAAAAGTTGAAGTTGTAACATAGAACATTATAATAGTTATGGAATATGATTGGATACATTTTAGGATGTGAAAATAAGAAAAAAAGACAAAAAAGAAGCATATAGAACTGGTACCATTTCCTTGTCATCATCAAAGTGACCATCCTTTATATGGAGAATGTATTGCAATCCAACCTTTTTGCAATATGTTATGGAAACACCAATGGTTCCAATTGGATGCATGTCTTTATTTTCAACAAATTGTCTTATTGTTGTGTTTGGAATGAAATTGTATTCAGCGCGACACGTTGGTATTGTTTCTACAACACTTGAGTCATGTAACAAGATAATACAATCACAATAACCATGATCGTATATAGTTTTTGATAGTATTTTAAAATCTGTAATGGATACCCCATTACCATGAATGATTATTTCCTCATGTTTCTAAACAAGATGTGCAAGTACACTCAATGTAATTGGCATTGGTCCCTTGTTGTCAGTGATATCAACACGTAGTATGTGGTGTGTCCTATTTTATTTGTCCAAGTAAGTGTTATATGTGACCATTATGTCTCCAATGAATATCTATCTCGTTCGTCGGATGTTCAATTCTTCTACTGATACTATACTTGGTGGTGGTGTTTTGGCCTTGTTGCCAATGTTTAAACATAATACTTGATATGAAGGAAAGTTTCTATACATTTTTTTCTTCCATATATCCATAATTAGCATCACAATTTCAATGAATTGCATTGGTCAAATTTTAATAGGAATACCTCTTACCGTTTGCATATTGCATTATATTGTCTTGTTTGTCTTTGTATGACAATATTTCCTGTGAACTGGGAACAATGTAATTATATATCAAAAACCTATTTATCATGGCATACGATAATAAGTAAATGAAAATATCTATTTTCTAAATGTAATAGGAACATAATCCATGAATATTTCCACATGTTCTTTTGGTTGTTCTAATGTTTGTGGTGATTGACTACCAACGCTTCCTTCACTTGTCCAACTTTTTCTTCTCGTGACAAAAACATTTGCAGTTCAACTATGTAAAGGAATGAACATGTACACCATATTATATTCTACTCTGACATCATTTGACATTGACATATTATTTTTAGATAAAAATACATAAAACATGCAACATATCAACATACCAAGGGTTCCATAATGATTATTGGCATACCTATTGGAAAGTTTTTCTTGAATTTTGTCATGTGTTGTACTTAGAATCTCTTTACCCTCTTCAGTTATTGTAATTGTTTCACTTCCAAAAATACACATATTTCAATGGGCCTCAAAATAACGTACTATGTATCAACAACATGCAATATTGACGTATGATAGAAGAGATGAAGGAAACACGGTAAAATACAAAGACGTAAGCGTGTACCTTTTTAGTGCATGTTACATGGGTGTGTTTGTACAAAGTTTCTTTGTACAAGAATATATTTAAAACCAAAGTTGTTTTCAGAAATTGGATGATATTATGTATCTGACTACAATGCAGAAGTTGGCCAATATATAAAAGGGAATCCAAAAACATGGTCAAGAGATATGTATTATATATTTTATGCATTTGTTACTTACTTATGGACTATACAAACAAAATCCATGCTACAATTATCTAATCAATTAGAAAGAGAAGAGGAATTTGTATATATGTAAGAAAGATATGGAAGTATGTTTTGACAAATTGGACTATTTAATTGTGTAGTTTGTTTTATATCTATTTCATATTTAAAGTAAAAGAAAAATTGTATCATGGTCAGTCCAATATGCATCTAAGAAAAATACTTTTTATTGTACCTTGGGTACATTTGATCGTACATGATCAATAAGTGGTTTTTGCACACAATTTACCTTCTGCAACAGGAATTGGAGACTGTAACTACACATGTACTTCTCTAATTTTATTTTTTTCACATTACTTTGTAACATGTCAATGTTAAAGTCTCTAGAATGACAATGATTTCATTTGAATGTAAATGGTGCATAGTTGTTGCAACAATGTTCAATATGCTGGTAAAAGTTGCATGTGGTGCAACATATATATTCAGTATTGCAATTTATGATCCATGAACCATTTCCTTTGTTAGCAATGCCTCAACATTTTGTTCTTCAAAATGCATATATTTCAAAATTGGTATATATTTTTTCACTAGTATCATCACTCCATGTTCAATGCATTTTGATATGCAATTGAAGTTTTGAAATTGTTCATTTTCCAGGTACATCGTCATATATGTTTCTTGCAAGAGAAAAATATCATATTGCATTATGTCATAATCATTGACTATATCATCAATATGTACATTTAGGCTTCATGTGTTTAGTGAGAAAATTGAAATGCATGATTATGAATATATTGATTGAGATTCATACTCTACAACCCATTTTGCACTACTCTGAAGGAATTGCATATCAATGTCAACTTTTCTCTTCAGTGATCTAGATTATTTTAGGAATGATATGAAGGGAGATATATAATAGAGATATAACCAAGAATTACGTAGAGATATGTTAAGGAAAATAATAATATAGTAAATATCATAATCTATTTAAAAATGTCTAAATTAAAAATGACTATAAAATGAAAAATCACACAAGCTAGATAGAATGGTGGTAGCTTATCTCTGAGAAGAGATGTGTCGTCTACACTCATTCGCAAGAAATTGGTCAGAATGAGGCTCCAAAGGCATTTTTAACATAAAACATAAATGAGAAAACCATTAACATCCAAAAAACTAACCCTATGAGATGAAGTGCCAAAATTCATATGGGCCCCAATGGGGTAAGTTGGTACATCAACTTCCTCCAGTCATACCTTTTGCATATGATCTTTGTTTTAGGAGCATGCTAGATCGTTGGAAAGTTATATCCAATTAATACACATGTTTTCGTCACACTCTGACTATGTCTATAGTGTGATTATGGTGGGCCCATAAAACATCCCCAAAAGTTTAGGACCCGAAAAGATAGAAAAAAACTATCGAAATGGAAATTGGGCTTTGATCCAATGGAATAGGTGGGTTGGTTTCGATATCCACCTGGATCATTCCCCCACCTTAGGAATCAATGGTATCCATTGTGCCAATTTCCTTAATCAGATGAGGAAACTTGTGTTGAACGTGACTCCTGGTGAGCTACATGCCCTGACAAAGAAACTACCTTGTTTTGACAACTTGATAGAGTTTCATAGTCTGTTGGTGGGTGTCCTTTGTCTTGGAATCCATGATCCGATAAAATGTCTCCTATTAAATGAAAGAAGTATTGATTTATGTAGAGGCCAACTATTCGGTCGCATCTGAAGTATCGAGGAGGGGTGGAAAATATGGTCGAAGCAATTCCACATTAATTATTGGGTGAAATCCAAGGAAAGGTGGAATACTTAATTAAAAATCATTCTCACCCATAGCCTTAGTGATCATGTAAAACTTGTATCAGAGTGGGCACATATTTTGATGTAGTCCTATGATGCACTCTTTCTACAAATGCAAACAAACTTTATCTCCCACCTCAAATTTGTGCGGTACTTGATGTTGACAGTGTCACTGCTTATACTCGACATTGGATTTATGCACAATATCATGAAATTGTTGTTGTATGTGTTGGATGCACTCAAAAAAATTGGTTTCCCAATCAACCTCTATCTGAGCATGGGAGGAATCTTCATGCGCGGTTGTAATGGGAAGAGCTATGTTAATGGGGGATGATGGTTGAAACCCCAAGCACACCTAAAAAGGGATGTGGCCAATAGAGTTGTGGAGGGCTCTATTGTAGATATGTTGAACATAAGGAATAATTTCAACCCATGTTCATGGATTTTTGGAATTATACATTTGTAGGATATGGAAAATCATCATGTTGACTACCCTTGTTTGTCCATCAATTTGTGGGTGGAAGGCAGTCAATTTGCTCATCTTGGTTTCCATCATCGACCATAGGCTGGACCAAAATATGATCAAGAACCTACTTTCTCAATAGGATATTATAGTTTTTGGTAGCCAAAAATGAACCCAAACATGTGTGAAGAAGAGCTTGGCGCTGACTTTGGCTATGATGCTCTTCTTGCAGGGTGCCAAACTTGTCATCTTAGAGAATCGATCAATGACCATGAAGACATAGTCATTCCCATGCCTGGTTGAAGGTAGACTAGACATGTATTCCATGGATATGGACTCCCAAGGCCTATCTATAGTAGGAAGAGGGGTGTATATCCCCCGTTTCTTGATGGTGGTCTTGGAAATGACATAGGCAGTGCATGATATGATGTACTTGTGAAAATCTTGTCGAAGCTTCGGCCAATAAAAATGCTTCTACAATACTTCCATTGCCTTTTCTACAGTAAAATGTCCCACTTCCTGACTATAATGAGATTCCCAGATCATCTTTGCATGCTTGCTTGAAGGAACACAAAGGTGTCTTAAATGGCATAATAACCCATCTTAGAGATGAAATTTGAGAACTATTTTTTTTGCGCTCAACGTCTAATAGGTAGTAGAAAATCTAGAGTCATTATTGTATAATTTTGGCCATCAAGATGTCTCATGTCCACAGGAGTTGAGAACTATGGTGAGCGCTACCAGTGAGGGTCGGCTAAGGCAATCTATGGCATGGTTGGTCCTACCCTTCCTGTACTTGATATTCAAGTGGAATTGTTGCAGGTATGTGGAATAATTATGATGGCGTTCATTGTGTAACTTTCCTTGTGTCTTCATGAATTGCATATTCATGTGATTAGTTCAGATGATCATTTCCTTGTCTACAATGTAATGCTTCCACTATCGATATGCCTTCATAATGGAGTACGTCTCTTTTTCATAGGTGGGGTATCTTCGAACAACATCAGATGGAGTTTCACTATGATAGGCTATCGGATTCCCATGTTGAGTGAGGACTACACCGATAGCATAATCCAAAGAATTTGTCTCAATATCAAATGACCATTCTGGATCTGGTAGAATGAGGATTGGTGTTGAGCAGAGGCGATATTTTAGATCCTTGAATTCTTTCTATTGGGGTGTGGACCACACAAACTTGACCCTTGTGCCACCCTTCGTCACTTGGATTAGGTCCCAAGTAATATGACAGAACCCCAACACAAACCTCCTATAGAAGTTATGATCTAGATTTATGAGTGGAACAAAACAAAACCACAGATTTATAATATTAATACAGAGACACAATGAACAATAACAAAGAGATCTAGATTTATGAGACAAATGAAATGAAACCATAGATTTATAATATTAATACAGATACACAGTGAAAAATAATAAAGATACAATAAAACTTGACTTCTATTAAATAATAAATATGCTGAAAATTGTAAAATGCAGACTGAAAACAAACTTGCTAGAATGGTGGCAGCTTATCTTTGAGAAGAGATTTGACGCCTATGCTCATTTGCAAAAAGATGAGTACAATGAGGCTCTAAAGGAATTTTTACAATAAAAATGAATTCCAAAAACATATACATCCAAAAACATAACCGTAGGAGATGAACTGCCAAAAGTCATGTGGCCCCATTGGGGTAAGTTAGTACATCAACTTCCCAAGGTCATAACTTTTTCATACAAAATTTGTTTAGGGTGCGTGATAGCTCATTGTAAATGTATTGATGAGGAGATTCATTTAGGGGGATCAATCAAGTCATTTGGCTATATTTTAGGTTCCCGATCATGAAAATACATCGTTTAGGCCTCAAAATGGCCTCGGAAGTTTGGGACCTGGAAAACTGCTAAAAATAGTAAGTTTCCAAAAAACCATTTTCAGCCAATTGGAAAAGGTGGGTGGCCACACATATCCTCCTAGATCAATCCTCCACCCTTAGGAATAAATGGTCTCCATTGCATTGAGTGCCCCCATCAAATGAGGAAATTTCTGTTGAATTTGGTCGTGAGTGAGCCACTTGCCTTGATGTAGGAGCTTCCCTGCTTTGAAAACTTGATAAAGCTAGATATTTTGTTGGCGATTACACTTGACCTATGTTTCCACAATCTAATTAGTTGATTCATGTTCCATGTAGTCATGGTTGAGCTCTATTTGTGTCTTTTATCACTCCAGGAAACTCTCCTAGGCTGTAAGTCAGAGATGCTTGGTCTTAATCTTTTTGGAAACTATTTTCTCAATAATAGGTGTGGGTTTGGATCAATATGAATATCTTAATGTCCGAATTGTATCTTCAAGATAGTCTAACTATATTCATGCAAAACAAGGCCTTCAAGAGCTATTTATCAGATAGATTTGTATAACAAATGGATAAGAAAACCAATTGGTTAACCAAGACATACATAAACCATATATATGATGGGTCAACAAACTAGCCAACAATGCTTATGATTCTTGCTTAACATTCAAAAGTAAGATGACAATTACCATAGGACCATTAAATAGAGACAAAAGAACGAATTCAACTCATATGCATAGACAAAGATGGAGGGTCTGACAATAAAAAATGAAAGAAGCTTCTAGGCTTGATATATTAAAGAAAATGTCTTTCATACAAAAACAGTAGAATATAGAACTCAAAATCGAACCTTTAGTTCTTCAAAAGTTTTCATCTTTATAGCCTTTTACAAAACAGTTTTCGGATCCTAGATTACTGGATCATATCTTTCCAAATATTGAAAATCAAATATTGGCCTCAGTAAACTAGATCAATTAAACTTCTCAATTGTTATTTAAGTCTTCATATTATGGGTAGGTGTAATAAGCCTTCCGAGGTTGTTGGATCTCATATGATATGAGAGGATTCGAGCTTGACACCTGCTGGCTTTCAACAATCTTATCACCTTGTCAATAACTAACCGTTGCTTATCCTTTTTTATCATCTGAAACATCTTCAAGACCAAAACCACCACTTGGTAAAGATGTCATTAATTATCCCCCAACGACTAGAATACTTTCCTAATCCTTTGAGCAAGACAAACTTTGATATTTGCAAAAAAATTAACCTTCTGCCCTGTCAGTGCTTTCGGTAGTTATGAAAACTAGAATTTGGGCTAATTATCGACCGAAAGGACTACTTTCGGTGGCTAATGAACAATTGATATGTTCGCCTAAGCTACCGAAACCTAAGATCATCAAAATTTCAAAAAGAAACCTTGCTTTAACTCAAAAATGCCTCAGGACTGGTCTTTAGTTTTCTGTTTATTGTTCAAGATTTGTGGGATTAGTGGTTGTTACTGGTTTATTGTATTGAACTACCACTTCTGCAAAGGTTTCAAGTGAAGCATGATCTTGGTGTTTTGATTCACTTACCTTTTTCCTCAAAGCTCTAACCTTTTTCTTTAAACCTTGGGCCACTCTCCATAAACTGTTGTAATCCTTTACAATTTTGTCCTTCTTTTTCTTCTCCTTTATGCTCTCATGGGATAACCTTTCTAAGGCTGAATTATTTTCTGCAAAGTTTTTTGAGAGGGTTTCATACCTAGTTTTTATTACTCTCTCAAGCACCTCCTATTCGGCTAGCTTCTTCTTAAGCTTCTTAATCTCTTTTGATTTACTCTATTTTTCTTGTTTACTAGATGAGGACTCTGCAACTTGGCGATCTTGTTCTTCTTGGGGAGTAGGTGATGGAATATTCTCATAACTCGTTGTATATATGTCCACAAAAACAGAGTTGTCACATCCTGTGGTAACTGAGCCTTCATGCCCTGTTTCCATCTGTTGTTCTTCATCTTCTGATTCTGAGTATGGGAGATTTAGAATGTTTTTATTCACTGGGATTTCACTGACTTCTTCCTTCTCATGGATAAAATCCAATTTCTTCTTTGCTTTGCCCGACTTAGGGGAAAAATAGGGATGATTAACTGGGGTTGGAAAGATAGCTCTTCTCCTTCTCTTTCCACTTCTGGGAGTGGAGGATTTTCTGGAATGAGATCTCTTTCTGCCCTCTGCTTGAACCTCAGTTTGGAAATCATTCTAGAATAGGAAAAAATTCCATTCCTTACCCTTTCTTTGCAACAGGTTACAGACCAACAATTTGAATAAGCTATGATGGGATAATCTTCCTGCCACTTGACTGGGTTTGGCTTTGACTTGATAAGCCATCTTAGATAAACTTCGGTGGAGGAAATAGGGTAGATTAAGTGGGTCTCTTCTTGTAAAATGGTTTATGAGTTTAAAATGATACATCATGAACCTGTTGTATCTCCCCTCACATGTTATATAAACCATTATAGCCTTGAGTAACTGTTGTCGCTTCTCTTCAAGGAAAGATATAGGGATATCTTTCTTCCAAATTAAACCCTAGTGTTCTAGTTTTAGATAAGATATGAAATCGATATTCTTAATCACAATAGTCTTAAACCATCATTTTCAGCTGTTGGAAGCTCGGTAACTTCGGCAATGAGAGCTTCATCAATTTGAAATTCGTCTTGGCCAATGCATTCTTTCTTTCCATTGAAACTCGAGGAAAAAGCCTCGGCCACCTATTGATGAAAATTGTCTAAAGTTTTACAAAAACTAAAACATCCTGCATTCTTGAACATTTGTCATACCTCAGGATGAGTTTCAAGATACCTGATATCATTAATTTCCTTCCTGAGTGTCGTCGCTCCTTTCTTCTTTTCTCCACAACGTTGTAGCACACCCGTGATCGAAGGAGTGAATTTTGGACTGAGTTACAATGCATAGGTTCAGAGATAATTGGCTTAGCCAAGATAGGACTGAGATAAATGCGGGAACTTTTAGATTGTGGCACTAATTGCAAGGAATGTGGTGGAAAGGCTGATGATGTGTGGGAGTCATGATGTTTTTAACTGAAAATAAAGAGAAGTAAAACACCATAACGTTCAACAATATGAGAGATGTGCTCATCTAATAGCAGGATTGGCTTTTCTAGTCATGAATGGTTCCCTCGACAGTACTTTTGGTAGCTTATGAAATCATGAAAAAAACGAACCCCTTATTTGAAACGTGCGAAATGACGTGTCTGGTATTTTGCCTGCATCAACAGTTTCGGTGATTAAATAGCCTTGGATTCCTTTATTTTAGCTCCTGAAAGCTAAGGCTTTCGGTGGCTAATGAACAAATGGTATGTTCACCTAAGCCACCGAAACCTGAGATTTGAATTTCATCTAGCACAGACTAGATGAAATTTTCTCCAAAACTTATTACATGAGTAAAGCCTTTTTTTTTCTTTTTTAAAGTACCTCTAAAAATTTGAAAAAGTATTTTTCCAACTGACACTCTATCACCTAAAAAGCAAAATCTTAATCAATTTATTTGAGGAGATAACAATGTCAACTATTCTTCTATCTCTGAGGTGTCCAATAATGGTGTAAAATAAGGCCAAAGGAGGTCCACATTGAACATTGGGTGCAAGCCAAGGAAGGGGGGAAGGTTGTTAAGAACCAGACATCAATATAGCATAAAAAAACCTCAGGAAAAGTACTCAACGCCTTGAAAAAGAGATAATTTCAGATAATAAGCCTCTTCGAGGGGGCAACCTCCTTTTACCCCACTTAAATGT
>JZKD02S2300661.1:1854805-1872302 GCA_000966675.3 Picea glauca | reverse complement strand
CAAAAATCATGTTGCTAACTGCCTCAGTCGACCTCCTATGGATTCCCTCACCACCGTGATCCATTTCTATGGACATGAGTGATAAAAATGACCCCAACTTTATTAGTCAGATCCTAACTTCTCCACCACCTATCAGCTCTTGGGAACATGCGTGAATGTCACTGATTTTCACATTAAGGATGGACTATTATGCCATCTAAGAAATTTATCATGTGTTCCTGGAAGAGAGAGTGAAAAGATAATTTGGGAGGCTTACTACAGTCAAATGAAGAACATTTTGGCATGGAGAAAATTGTGGTCATTCTAAAGAAACATTTTTATTGGCCAAAACTTCGACAGGACGTCAACAAGTATATCATATCTTTCACTGCATGTGCCATTACCAAGCCATCGATCAATAAGAAAGGCTTATACACCCATCTTCCTACTCTTGAGAGGCATTGGGAATCCATCTCTATGGATTACATGGATGGCCCTCTGTCCACAAAGAAAGGAAATGATTGCATATTTGTGGTGGTTGCTCAGTTTTTGAAGATGGCCATTCTCATAGCTTGCAATAAGAGAATCACAACAAAATATACTACCAATATGTTCTTCAAACGAGTGTGAATCCATTTTGGGATACTACAGACCGTCATTTATGATCAGTACATTAGGTTCCTCAACACATTTTTCTCGAGTCTCTGATCATTTTTGGACACCAAGCCCACTAAATCCACTACCTTCCATCCTCAAACCGATGGCCAAACAAAGGTCGTCAATAAGATGANTTTCTTCTCTGCAATGCCACAGGTCTGATCAAAATTGGATGTGCCAAGTGGAATTTACGGTAACTTCCTCACAACTTGCCTATTTTTGTCCTTTCCATGAGATCTCACTTGTATAGCATGCCCTACACAAAATAATTGATATCAAATTCTGAAACTCACACCCAAAATACGACATACTGTCCACGATCCAATGAAATTAGTCCAAATCAATTTGGATACTCTATCAAGAAGTTATGATTTTTTTACCTGGAATAGCTTCTTGAGACTAGTCAATAGGACTAGTCAGATACCCTATCTTACACAAGGTGTATCTACAAATTTAAGATGAAACAGAAGATGAAATTTTTACCAAAGATACTTTACTAATTTCTGTAAATGGCCTCCAGAGTTCAGGGTCTGAAACATTACATAAAATGTTTTATAGCAAAAATTCTGCAATGACTCATTTCAGGATGATTCCAAAACCCTATCTTTTATAGGCTTTATCTCCAAAAGTATAAGGCCTCAAGAGATAAATTTGTAACGCAACGTACCTTGATCTATCTACTAAATATCGTCCAAGATGTTCCTTCTTAAACATTGTATAAAAAAATTTATAGTGAAAATGCCACGGTGTCTGAGATGTAGCAGCGAAACCCCAAGACCTTGAGCTCTGATACCATATGTTAAGAACCAGACATCAATATAGCATAGAAAAACCTCAGGAAAAGTACTCAATGCCTTGAAAAAGAGATAATTTCAGATAATAAGCCTCTTTGAGGGGGCAACCTCCTTTTACCCCACTTAAATGTTCAAGTACAAGATGATTCAAAATGAAAATTTCTCCTTGGTATATATAGGAGACTAGGAGGTATACTTACAACTAATGGCCTAGAGCCGACATAAATAAAATAACATTACTAATATAATATGACCCAATTAAGGGGTAATGAGCCAATATTAGGGCTTAACAAAGGATGAGCTCAAAAGAATTGTCACCCACATCCTTGGTGATAGTGTAAGGTCCATAATGGAGTGGATGAAGCTTCTGATGATTCCCTGTAAGGCATTCTTTCTGCAAGTGCAACCAAACTTTGTCTCCCACCTGAAATTGGTGTGGCACTCAGTGTTGATCATGGATTTGCTTTTACCTTGCATTGGACTTCTGTAAAATATCATGAACTTGTTGGCAGATGTATTGGATCCTCTCAATGAACTGGGTGGATTTTTCATCTCCATTTGGAGCAGGCGATGAGTCTTCCTAGGTGGCCTCAAGGGGTAGTGCAACATCCATGGGACCCAATGGTTCAAATCCCAACCCCACTTGAAAGGGGTTGTGGTTGGTTGAGCTATGCATGGCTATGTTGTAGCTATGTTGTACATAAGGAAGACTCTCACCCTAGGTGCAGGGGTGCTTGGAATTGTACATGTGTAGGATGTGAATGATCATTCGATTGACGACCTTCCTTTGGCCATCCATCTGGGGGTGGAAGGCAGTGGAATTGGCGAGCATGGTGTCTAGCAATGACCAGAGGATCGAACAAAATGTGTTGAGGAACTGGTTGTCCCGATATGAGATAATGATTTATGGGATCCCAAAGTGTACCCACACTCATTAAAAGAACATCTTGGTAGTGACCTCCGTTATGATTCTCTTCTTGCAGGTGGCTAGAATAGCCATCTTGGAAAAGTGATGAACAACCACAAAAATACAGTCATTTAATAGAAGTCATGTTTTCATCATATTTCTTATTTAATAGAATTCAAGTTTTATTGTATCTTTGTTATTGTTCACTGTGTCTCTGTATTAATATTATAAATATGTGGTTTCATTTAGGGGGCTCAATTAGAGCCTTTGACTATCATTGAGGTCCCCAATCGTGAAAATGTTGATACTGAGAGGGGGGTGAATCAGTATCAAGTACAATTTAAAAAAAAAATCAACTTATACTTAAACCATTCAATTATATCTAATGAGAAATGAACAATAGTATAATAGTTACACCAATACACCACAATACACCATGCACAATATATGAGAAATAATCAATAGTTATTGTTCAAGGGAAGTAATGACTTCCAAAGGTAGCTACAACTTCCAAATATAAAGGGAGGAATAAACCTCCAGAAAGAAGATACAATACTCCAATATTAAGAGAGGGTTGACCTCTCCATCCTTGCCCCTTCCTTCCACCCAAGAATATATGAGATAATAAAAATTTACATTACATCATCACCATCACATAGAACCTGATAATGCTTCCTGAGACTTCTTAAAATTATTCACTTATTAGAATAATATGATCTTGTAGATAATATAGCTCAATTTGTTCTCTGAAACTCCTCCATTTTTCACTCCTTGAATCCTCCCCAAAAAGAAGTCATATATAAAATGGTATACCTTATTCAATTCTAGTTTATTTGGGAGAGAGAACTTATACAGAATGCCCCACACTCAATATTTAACATCAGATTCTTAAATTCGCACAAAAGAAACTAAAGACCATACTCTATCCAATGCAATTGGTCTCACTTCATTTTGATTCTCTATGAATAAGTTATGAGTGTTTTACCCGGAACACCTGTTTATGAATAGCTTCAGGACTAGTCAAAAACCCTATCTTCCATAGAGTGTATCTCCAAAATTATAGAGAAAAAGGAGATGAAATTTTTACCACAGGTACCTAGATAGGAATTCTCAATACCATATCAATTTCACCATATAAATCATTCTAGAAAAAAAGTTATGAATAAAATGGTAATATGACCTGTAAATAACATACCTTAGAACACATCACCAAAAGCCTTCATCCTCGCTTGAAATCCAACATTCTTTACTTCAGATTTCCTCTTAAATTTGGATTGTGTGTGTTTAAAATGAATGAATAATGATATGTATTTATACCCTTTATGTCACTTCCTTTTAACATTAGGGTCGACCTGACACTTTCGTATTTTGTAATTCTTTTATTTAATTATCTCTAGGGCTGACATGTACTTCCTTCGTCATTTCACTTTGTCATCTTCAAAAATTCATTTCTCCTCAACCATGAGGATCCACGTGACATGAAACATACCACCGAAAACAACATGATGTATAGTAGCCATCCATGGGTGTTGTGTCTGCATGTTCACTATCCTTCATATCCAAATAACTTCATCAATCTTGGGGTCCAAAACCAATGACTAGGGTTGACATCAATGACAAAAGCCAATATTCCAACAATCTCCCCCTTTTTCATTGATGGAAACACTCATGCTCCCCCTTTCATCATGATCCCAATTTCTCTCCCCCTTTGACATCAATGGCAAAGGGTAGGGCTGCTCCCCCTGAGTTTAATGTAAAAACGTAACTATCTTCTTTGGGGCTACTCTCCCTAAACATATAGCACTTAATAACACTTCATTTTTATGGTGTATATGTTACTTGGTCTTCTTATGAGTCAAACGTGAGAGTATATCCTTGATCACACATTTTACTAACACTGAGTAGATTATGCTTCAAGTATTCAACCAATAAGACATTATTTTATTTTAGATTTTTCCTTTCAAGCTCTACTACACATTTTCCAATTATTTTGGTAGATGAGTCATCTCCAAATGCAACATTTCCATCCTTTCTCTTCAAGCTAATGAATTTGTCTTGATCCCCGTTCATGTGTGAAGAACATCCATTGTCTATGCACCATTCATCTTCTTATTTACATTCTTTCAATGGTCAATGCTATTCGTCAATATTCATTGTTTGGAATCTCTTTCCTTCTCCATATTGTGGTTGGCATAGGGACATATTCATTCATATATCTGCAATATCATTGTTTGTGACCAAGATAGTTACATTTCTAGAATACTATATTTTTGTCCATCAATGGGGAAAATGAATTATAACTTCTATTGACAAATCCACATTTATTTCCATATCTTCTATTTACACCATTCATTATTCTTGCATAGTTGTTCCTTTCATCGATTCTGCAATTAATTGTCTTATGTCCAAAATTTTTGCAAGTATAACAATGACCAAGAAAGAAATTTTGATACTTGGGAGTAAGTGACCTTCTTTGTGATGTAGTCCATCTAGGTTCACGATCTACTCTTTTGTAGTTTCCTTCATACTGATTGAAGCTTCTTTGATTCCTGAAGGTAGGCGGTCTTCTTGGATATTCATCTCTTTTGTACTCATTCCTTCTTTCTGGTATCCTGGTCCACTTCTCATCAATTGTCTATTTAGCTCTTTCTTCAACCTTCTTGTTGGTATTTTCATCTTCTTTGTATGAATTTTCACCCATGCATCCAAGATATGTTAATTCTTTTGGCACTTGAGAGTTTCTTAAGCTCTTCCTCAATGAGACAACTTCTTGTTCAAGTTTCTCACAATATTATTCTTTCTTCATCATTTGGACATTCCTTACTTCTCCTATTCTTCTTTCTTCTTCAAGTAGAGTTTTCTAGGAAATGGTTTCTTCTCTTAGTTTCTCAAAGTCTTATAATTGTTTCTTCAAACTTACAACTGTCTTTTCACAACTACCCAATTCACTTCTTAGTTTTCTATGCGTGTCTTTGAGCTTGCTATTTTCAATCACAACATACTTCAATTTTTTAAGATTCTCATCTTCTTGTTGAATCATTTTTTGCTTAATGATTTTCTTCTTCTTCATTGGAATTTTCTTTTTAAGTGTCATCTCTTTCAATCCTCGGATGAGGACATTCAAATTCAACATTTCCTACTCCTTCACAATTAAATAAAAAGAATTGACCTCTATTTTCTTCTTTGAAATCTTATATGTTGTAATTTTCTTCAACATCTTCTTCTTCTTTCGCTTCTTCCCTTGCATAAAGGTCTTGTAGCTTGTCCCAAATCTGTTTTTCTAATGCACATGATCCCACCTTTCATTTCACTGAATCTGTTAATCCATCCAGGATGATATCTATTGCCAATTTGTTGTTCCTTTTTGCTTCTTTCTAAACTGCAATCTTTGGTTTATTCAAGGCATTGTATCCTAAAGCAACTGAGAACCGAACATCTTCCCCAAGAGATTTCAAGTTTCCATTCTATTACTCCAGTATTCAAAATTGCTTCCATCAAATGGTGGAATCCCATTTGGAATGTTGTCTTCCATTTCTGCTTAGGATATTCCTTCCAGTGGTTAAACTATACTGAAGGTAACCCACTCTTATACCAATTGTTGATACTGAGAGGGGGGTGAATCAGTATCAAGTACAATTTAAAAACTTTTCAAATTATACTTAAACCATTCAATTATATTCAATGAGAAATGAACAATAGTATAATAGTTACAGCAATACACCACAACACACCATGCACAATATATGAGAAAAAATCAATAGGTATTGTTCAAGGGAAGTATTGACTTCCAAAGGTAGCTATAGCTTCCAAATATAAAGGGAGGAATAAACCTCCAGAAGGAAGATACAATCCTCCAATATCAAGAGAGGTTTGACCTCTCCATCCTTTCCCCTTCCTTCGACCCAAGAATATATGACAGATAATAAAACTTTACATTAAATCATCACCATCAACTAACCATCACATAGAACCTGATAATGCTTCCTGAGACTTCTTCAAATTTTGAAATTCTTCACTTATTAGAATACTTTGATCCTGTAGATAATATAACTCAATGTATTCTTTGAAACTCATCCATTTTTCATTGCTTGAATCCTCCCCAAAAAGAAGTCACAGAGAAAATGGTAGACCTTATTCAATTCTGGTTTATTCAGGAGAATGATCTTGTACATAATGCCCTACGCTCAATATTTAACATCAGATTCTGAAATTTTCACACAATAAACTAAAGACCGTACTCTGTCCAATGCAATTAGTCTCACTTAGTTTGGGTTCTCTATGAAGAATTTATGAATTTTTTACCTGAACCACATGTTTATGACTAGCTTTAGGACTAGTCAAAAACCCTATATTCCACAGAGTTTATCTCCAAAATTATAGCGAATAAAGATCTAAATTTTTACCACAGGTGCCTAGATATTTATTCTCAATACCATATCAATGTCACCATATGAATAGTTCTATAAAAAAAGATATGGTGAAAATGGTAAGATGACCTGTAAATAACATACCTTAGAACACATCACCAAAAGACTTCACCCTCCCTTGAAATTTGGCCTTATTTACTTCAGATTTCCTCTGAAATTCATCTTGTGTGTGTTTAAAATGAATGTATAATGATATGTATTTATACCCTTTATGTCACTTCCTTTTAACATTAGGGCCGACCTGACACTTTTTTATTTTGTAATTCTTTTCTTTAATTATCTTTAGGGCCGACATGTACTTCCTTCTTCAATTCACTTTGTCATATTCAAAAATTCATTTCTCCTCAACCATGAGGATCCATGTGATGTGCCACATACTGCCAGAAACAACATGATGTATACTATCCATCCATGGGTGTTGTATCTGCATGTGCATTGTCCTTCATGTCCAAATAACTTCATCAATATTGGGGTCCAAAACAAATGAGTAGGGTTGACATCAATGACAAAAACCAATATTCCAATAGAAAAGACATCGTTTAGGCCCTCAAAATGGCCCCAGAAGTTTGGGACCCGAAAAACCGCTAAAAAAAGTAAGTTCCCCAAAAAACGTTTTGAGCCAATTGGAAAAGGTGGGTGGCCACCGAGATCCTCCTGGATAAAGTTAGCAAGGCCCAATAATGGATGACTTGGATCTTGGTTGGATCCACATATACACCCTGCACATCCATGATGCATCACAAATATTGGATTCTCTGCATGCCGAAGGAACACTTCTCCAAGTTGGCATATAACTTGTACTGTTGGAGGGTTCCCAATACCTACTGAATATGCTCCAAATGTTCCTCCAAATTTTTGATAAAGATGAGGATATCATCCAAATATACAACCACAAAGGAGTTTGTGAATGGTTGTAACATATCATCCATCATTTGCATGAATGTGTCTGGGGAATTAGTCAAGCCGAAAGGCACGACAAACCACTTAAATAGGTATTCTTTGGACTTGAAGGTTGGCTTCCACACATTGGTTTGCTCAGTCGGCACTTGGTGGTAACCTGACTTCATATCATTTTTACTAAAAAACTTGGCTCCCTTGAGTTGATTGAGAAGATCATCAATATAGGGAATTGGGTATCGATTCTTGACTGTGATGTTGTCCAAGGATCTGTGATCAACACAAGCTCTCCATGTCCAATCCTTCTTCTATACTAGAACAATTAGGCTCCCACAAGATGAGGAGTTGGGTTGGATTTGGACCTTCAGAATTATCTCTTAGATCTATCGTTTGATTTAATCATTCCCCATAAAATAACAATTGTATATAGGTCCGTTAGGTAGAGGAGAATTGAGTGTCATATCAATTGGGTGCTTTACCTGATAGTGCATAGGCACCCAGTAGGCGAGGAGAATATGTCTTTGTACTCCTTGATTATTCCGTCCACCTTTTGTTTTTGGGCATAGAGACCCTGTGCATATGTTTTTGTGGTTGCAGTGACCTTTTGATCGAACCATACAAAGGAAAAATATCCTGGTTTGAAAAACTACCTTTCTTCACTGCTTCGTAGAGATCAAAGAGACTGCATTATTTGGGACTACCTTCGGTACCCTGTAGAGTTAATATCCAAAAATAATAATGACACTACAGGGCCTAGATTCATAAAAAGCATGTTGTTTCCACATATGTTTTTTTCCTAGAAAACATCACAAAATTCAAGTGGGGAAACATCACAAAATACCTCATCTTTCAATGGTTTGATGTTGTAGTGAAGGAAACATTGATGGATGATCCAGATGTCTTGTCCTTAGTTGGGCCAGCCAATGGTGTATGGTTGAGGATATTGTGTCATTTTCAAGTTCAACCTATTGAAAACCTCTGCTGATATCAAGTTCTTATGGCTACCACTATCAACAATGAAATGGAGTGGGGTTCCCTTCACCCACATTTGTGAGTGGAAAAGACACTCCCCTTCTTCAGGCTCCAAATCCTCTGGATGGACTTTTGTGGTAGCGATGGTGACACTAGCTTCTGCATCAATGATATGTCTTCACTTTTCTATCTTGGAATCAGAGTTTGATTTAGCATTTGACCCTAGGGATTTTTTCACATCCAACAATGAGTGTTTGGAGTGACATTCATCAATATTGTGCCAAGGGATTTTGTGGAACTCGCACCAATTTCTAGTGTCCTTCTTCGAATTCCCATTACCCTTCTTTGTTGGTGGCTTGGGCTAGTTATCCCGGGGTTTTCCATACTTTCTATGTCCTTTGGCCTGGGAGTTAAGGCCACTCTTACCATACTTTGATTGTTGTGCATTTTCAAATATGAACTCCTGCTTGTTCTGCTGCTTGATGTTTTTCTCGATTTTGACAGGATATCGATAAGCAAATCCTAATGACAATATGTCTAGAAAGTCAATTTTAGTTTGTATGTACTGGTGTAGATCCCGATAGTATTTTAGGACCATATACATATCAGAGTCTTTTATAACCAGCTTGGTGTGCAAGGTATGGAAATTATTTGTGAACTCTAGCACTGTTTGGCCGCTCCCTTGGAGAAGTGTGGTCCATCTCATGTACTAGTCATCATAACTTCCAACAGGGTAATAGTTTTCCTTGAGGGAATCAATAAAAGCATAATATTTTTCCTTGAGGGCATCAACAAAAGGGTAATATTGTTCCTTGAGGGAATCAACAAAAGGGTAATATTGTTCCTTGAGGGCATCAACAAAACCCACCCAAGTGGATCATGTCCCAAAAATTCCAAACTCATCCTCAACATGTTTCTCAGCATAAGTCTCCCACCAATATATAACATGGGGAAGGGACTTAATGAGCATGAAGGTGATCTTTTCATTGTTGGAAAAATCGTGGAAAGAGAGATAACCTTCTAGCCAATTTAACCATTTTTCCAAAGTGTTGGAATATATATGGCCTTCAAATAAAGGAATGTCAAAGTTAACATGTACCTTGAAGGGTGTTACACCTCTGAAGTGATTTTTTGTTCAAGGTGCTCCATGTTTTCTGATAATCGTCGAAGGATATGGGTGAAACTATCTGTCCTCTCGTTCATGTGTCGTGCGAGGGATTCCTCAAGAAAAATTATGAAAGGATCTCATGTTTCGCCATCCCTCTTTTCTTCCAAGAGTGACAGAAGTTGTCATCAAGGTCTCTTAGGACTGAGAGAGAATTTTTCATCAAGAGATACAAGCTCGATACCAAACTCTCTATACCTTGACCTCGTCGGGGATATGCACTGAGGACGACAAGGAGAAGACCGCTCTGATACCACTGATCCAGATTATTTTAGGAATGATATGAAGGAAGAGATATAACAGATACATAACAAACAATTACAGAGAGATATGGAAAGAAACACATTAATAAAGTGAATCTCAAATTCTATTAATAACTGTCTAAAATACAAAAGACTATAAAATGAAAAAGCAAACAAGCTAGCTAGAATGGTGGTATATTAACTCTAAGAAGAGATGTGTCAGCTACACTCATTCACAAGAAACAGGTTACAATGAGGCTCAAAAGGCCTTTTTAAGATAAATCATAAATGAGAATAACCCTAAACATAAAAAATCTAACCCTAGGAGATAAAGCACCAAAATTCATGTTGCCCCTGATGGGGTAAGTTTGTACCTCAACTTCCCAGGGTGGTAATTTTTGCATATGATCTCCATTTTAGGCACAATATATCCCATTGGAAATTTCTATCTGAGGAATACACATTTTTTGTCACACACTAACTCTAGTTACAATGTAACTATGGCGAGCCCAAAAATCGTTTTTTAAGGGCTCAAAACGGCCCCAGAAGTTTAGGACCCGAAAAGCTACAAAAAAACTGTAGAAATGGAAATTGGTATTTGAGCCAATGGAATAGGTGGGTGGCCACCGATATCCACCTGGATCATTCACCCTAACATTTTCGTGAGTAATATAATTTATCAAATACAATCACTCTATCTTTTTTACATGGGACAAGGTTGTGTACACCAAAACATGTTTTTGTATTCCATTAGGGTCAAATGCAACACTATCAAGTGTCAGACCTTGTGATGTGTGCATTGTACATGCACATTGGAATTGTTTTTTGAATATTCACCTGACTTGTCTTTTCTATCATCGATATTGGTTTTTCAATGCGCAATATAGGTGTTCAATTACGTGGAGTGTCTAAGTTGTAAAGGTAAGCTAACTTGTTTGGATTTCGATGTCCAATAAGCAGATCATGGAACTTAATCCAGAGAGTGCCAGTGACATTTGTTTTTGTATATTCTTTGACCACTCCATTCACACCATTGACCAAGCCATATTTTGAATCATGATTTCAAGCATACATTTTGACTAGCACGTCCATTTTAAGCACAAGTAGTGAAGGAAGAGTGGTTGTATGTTGATGGCATGGAATATCGCCATGGTTATCTTCTTCCACATCAATTGCATTGATAATAATTTCATTGTCAGGATTGAGTGAATGCATGTCCTTGTTATTCATTGCAACATGTTTTTTTTTGTAAAATAGATACAAAATGGTTGGCTCTTTTAGTGCAGGGCATATGCAATGTGCATTGATATATAGAAATTTATTGTTTTTTTGGTTATTTGTTCGCATTTTGTTCAAAATTACAATGAACTTTTCATCTTTTTGGCACATTGTAGTTTGTAATTCATAGCATTTTATATTGTGTTCCCAAAATTCGTATGTCAATGGTTTCATGTTTATTGTAGGATGCTCAAAAATTAGAGAACCCTACACTGGTTGCACATGGTAAAGATCACCACAGAAAACCATGTCAATATTTACAAAGTACTGAGTTTTCATATGTTTTATGTTCCTAAGTCGATTGTCAATGGAATACAGGAATTGAGTTCCAATCAAGGAGGCTCCATATATGAAGATAAGTTATAATTCAATGTAAATCTTGGACAATTTGTCTAGCATTTCTTTGCTAAGTGGAATAAATTGGGACTTGTTAAAAGGAATTAGCAATGTATAATGGATTGTTTTCCCACCTGCATTGTATGCATATTTACTTGTATATGCAACCATTAATGCATTTGGTTTCAAAGGACCACTTGCATTTCATACATCATAGATTCTTAAAAGAATTTGGAATAACACTTTTGTTCTAAATGTATTTCTTGTTCCCACCCGTTGTAAGGAACAAGTTGATAGGCGTGTGTATGTCCCTACATTTTTTCATGGAAATGTCCTTCACAATTTCTTGTTTCTCTCTATTAATCAATTTTCTAATTTAGTAATATTCTTTTTTCTCAAGGAGAAATGGATGTTTTGTGACCTAAAACCCAATTTTAATACTTTTTTCCATATTAGATTGTTCAGGGAAATGAAGATATACTTCTAGGTCATAATGTTCACATCCAGGTCTAGTTGTTTTAAACTCAACATATGTATCATCACTATTTTCAATATCATCAAGTTTCTTAAGTGACGTTTCTAAATCACCTCATGTTGGGTTGATGTTTTATGTAAAGTTATCCTCATTGGTTTGCATTGTACTCTAATAAAAAGCATATGCAACTTTCCATGTAGCAAAGCTATGTTTTAATGTATCTTTACTTTGTTCAAATGGAACACGTATAGAAAACATTGCTCACGACATAAGTTTTCATAGTCAATGTGTTTATTGTATTTGAAAAACCATATTACATGTTTGTTTTTCCTTTTTGTTGTGTGTTCACCATTATTATTGTAATTAGATAAAAATTATGCAAGGCATATATGTTTGAGAGAAGATGGATGTTCAATGTAGTAATCAATAATGGAGCGGCACATCACACCCTCTGAATTATCAAGTTCTTTTTTCAGTAGGAATGGTGGCTTAAGCCTAAATGTGTGTTCACTAGGCGGAGACATTTTTATGAAGATACATTCCCTTGAGTTGGAATTCAATGGGAGGGAAAGCACATATGAACCTCATGTTGATATGACATTTGTTGAAGATTAAGAAATGTATTTCCAATTGTATGTATCATTTGCATAACATCAATTTGACTTGTTTCATGTTCTCTGTGTATTTTCCTAAATGCACTTGTCATATATTTCTCAATTTGTTTCATGTACGAGGAATAAAACAATGTTGCAACATATTCGTTGAGCACATAATGTGCATATGTATTCGCATTCCACATATTTGGCATGTCCTTGTTGAAGCTATTGTTCCACATGTGTGACAGTTTCATTTTAGGAAAATTGTTGGTTTATTTAATGTAGATTGTAGTAATTGGATGTACTCATATTATGTTATGCTCAGATGCATCAAAAAGTCCTCAAAGATCATCAAGTTTTCATAATCTATTTGATCTATAAATTTGAATAGGGATTTTTATTTCTCAAGGAGAACGTTGTTGAATAAATTGAGTGGTTCAATAACTTTCGTGGTTTTCATTGGCAACATAGGGAAGTTGTACCTACAATGTGAGTCTTTTTGTTTTTTGCAACTCTTTTTATGGTAGTGCCTATGAAATTTGTCTAGTTCTAGATCCAAATGATCTATGTCATAGCTAATGTACTGGTCCAATTTTTTTTTTGATTTGCATGTTATTGTCCTCTATCCACAAGAGTCCATGTTCATGTTCACTTCCCCTATTCTGGAACTATGTCACAAATTAATGGTCTCAGAATTTTCTAAAGAGTGTGTCATCATGACATATCATTTGTTTCAAGGCATTGATTTTGTGTCTATAGTAACGTGTACATGTCACTGGGTCTTTCCTTATGAGGTAGTCAATATCAATGATTTCCAATGTATTAGTTTCTTTTCTCTTCTTCTTGTTTCTCTATAACACATTTAGTGTACTCACTAATGGAGTCCATTTATGTTATGCACTTGTAAATGTGACAAAAAAGGTTGTGGGCACCAATAGCCGGATCATTGCAAATAATGTATTCTTGATATGTTGCAAATGATCAGGAGAGATTTGAATGTTATTGAAATCTATGTATCCAATATTAGATTTCTATAATTTTTCTAAGTTTTCTTTGTACTTGACTTCTTTGGCTAATATATTCCTTCCACGCAACTGAGTTTTTCTTATTCGCACCCAGAAGAAATAAAGCAATTTCACAATTATTATTCGCATTTTCTTGAAAAACAGATCTATTATGTGGCATGAAAAATCACTTCTTTCTTGCAACAATTCCCATTTCACTATTTTTTTATAGATAAAAAAATTTTTAGTGTCATCATCACGCAAATCTCCATATAAAAGTGTCTTGAATTTCATTTCCTCTGCATATTTTTCCTTGAAACTTCCAAGCGGACGTTGCCTTTTAGTAGGGGTGAGTTCCACAATCTTGTCATGCAAGTCACAAATCTATTGTGACTTAACCAATCCATGAATCAAAGTCTCAGTAGGGTTTTCATTGTCTGAATCATCATATGTATCACTTATAGTGTTAGTATCTACATTTTTCATGGATTTGGCATTCAATTTTTGAAGAACATGATTCCAGTCCTCATTTATACAGATGTTTTCAGCCATGTACAACTTTCTGCAAGTTAATTGTTTCAATTCTTTCATGACAATGTTGACATGTACTCTACCTATATGGTATGCATTCTTGTATTGCAAACATCGTTTCAAGGAAACAGCTATTGTCAGGGTTTGATCCATGGATTGTGGTAATGATTTTTTCACAACATTCATATGGACATGCACATTGATAATTGATCATGTTAAGACCATTTGGGACTGTTTATAACCTGATGGTCTAATCTGCATAAATGAAATTCACATTGACACAAGTCTATATTCAAGCTATGAAAGTGTACTTACATCTAGCAATGGTCTATTACATCTTATTTGGTCTAGTGTTTTAAAATTGTGACATTTTTTCATTTTGGAGTGACCTCTTGCATGAGACATGTATTTTTCTACTAGAGAACATTTTTTCATTCAATGTCAAACCCATATATTATGTTTCCAAGTCTTGGGTAAAACATTTAATGTTCCTTTCAAAATGCAACTCCTAACAAATAGCACATGACATCCTAGTCGTGTCTTTAATTTGTTCCATGTAGACTTTGTTTGCACTTTTATTTTGTATATGGAAATGGCCAACGATTATCTTTTCATTTTCCTTCTTCACATTGCAAACAATTTTCTTTGATCTACGGACCCTTATGTTTGGAATCCTATTAGGACAATGGCCTACACTGGAAATGTGATTTTTTTTGGGATTTCAAATATGTGATTTTTCAGTTGATGGTAATTGAATTTATGCATATGGACTGGAAATGGATGTTCGTGGTGGAACTGGATGTGAAGGCTAGAACTACTATTTGTTGTAAGCATGATCTCTACACATTGTGCACAACACGGAGTTTGTTGGCCTTCTGCATTGACCATTTATTTCTTGTCTTCAACAAATAACATGTCAATGAAAATTTGTTTTGCACGTATGATTTTTTCAGCCGATGGTATGTAAGCATAGGATTCTTAGCAATTCTTTCAAATTCTTGGAGATGATATAGTTTCAAGCCATCGTTGTTACTTGTTGACATTTTTCTTCTTGTACAATCTTGAGAAAATGCATGCTAATATTGTTTTAGTACATGGATAGGAAGCACAATGCAATTGTTATTACATCTTGGATTAAGTGTTATTTTAATGGTGTGGCAGTTGACTCCATACACCATGTCCACACTTACAGGAACCTAGTTACAATGAAAATTTCAATTTTCACTGCAATTTTGTGTTACTAATGGTTAATAGTGGACCAATGGCTCATAGTGAATGTGTGATGTATTTGTTTCAAATGACATAATATCAATTTTTTTATCATAGTTTGATTAAAAAATGCATTAATTGACAATGCGACATATAACAAATTACTAGACTTGAATATTTAGTTTGAATATGATCGATACCCAATGAAAAAAAAATGGCCCACGCTCTATATTTCCTTTTTCATATGGAAATGACATGCCTACCAAATATGTTTGCAAACTTCTATGTACTCGCACACTTTGTATGATATAAGGTGTCAAATGTTGATGAAAACAGGGAAAGATGTCATGATGTCCACCTATAATTGCATTGTGAAAGGACTAGACAACGTATAGTCTTAGAGATTGCACATAGAACTTAGTTGCAACCAAGCAACAAAGTGCAGTGAACATAATCTCTCCACAATTGATTGTACTAGCTGATGTTATGTCCAATCCATGACTAGACATGTCATGCATATGATGTTTCCAATGGAATTGAAGCTCTTTGCACATGAGGGAAAAATAAGTATTAGATCTTCCAAAATTGCATATGGAAGCTCTTGTATACAACAATGGTTTGTAATGACCACTAACATTATCACTTTCATGAAACAAGATGCAATAACGATCTCTACTTGAATTTGTTGAATGGAAAGTACCTTATTTTCCTTGTTAGTGACCAAAATGTGATTGATATATTTAGCCAGTTGGATAGACATCATATGAAAAATGTACCACCCCATATCCCTCTCTCATTTTCAGGTTGGTTCATAGATGCATATAACCATATCTTTGAAAGATATGCACCAACATCATGAATTACATGCAACTAATACAAAACATTGAAGGTCAATTCATAGTGAAATGATTCTAATGTGTCAATGTTTCCATTATGCAAGAAGAAGAGGAAGTGATCTACCACGCCATGGCACAACTCAACTGAAGAATAATGGAAATGCAAGAGAACTTGAAATGCATCAAATAGACAGTCCCCTGTAGTGTATGAAAATGAAGCTAATCTAAAAATATTTTTGTTACCTAGTACTTTGTCAATGTTGGTATCTACACTCGACCCTATGTTCATTTGATATTTATCAATATATGTTATTTCGTTCATATTCTAATTTATATTATACAGGTTATTTTAAGAAACATTTAGAAAATTATGCAAACAATAAGAAAAAAAGAACAGTGCAGACACCATAATGCACACCTGGTTTCTTTTTCTTTTTTGACTACTCTAGATTTTGTGTCCTCAACTTCAACATCCCATATTTACAATAGCATGTTCTTGGACACAAAAGCAATAGCGGGTCTATAAGTACATCATACATAGAAAACAAAATGAATAATATTATAGTTGGCTTCCTTCTCATATGGAAAGATTGAACATTGTGTATATGAAAATGTTTCCAATATAGAGGGAAAAGGTCATTTTAGAAAGCATGATGCCCATAAACAAGCCTTTGTTCATAGAATTAGGTCTCTCAATGAGCAGAAGATAATGGAACCCAAGGTTCCCATTTTTAATTGGGACTTGTAGTGTTGAAAGTAAAGAAACAAACGTCCCAAATAATGAATCGGGGAATTTTTGTTTCCTCTATGCTAGCCACCAACACTACTACTAAAGAAAATTGTAAAACAAATGTCCCAAATAATGTATCAGGGAATATTTTTTTTCTCTATGACAACCACCAAGACTACTACTAAACAAAACTGTAAAAGCCCCTTTTTTTTCTGGCACCATTTTGCTTCGACCTACCCCACAACCACTGAACATGCAAAACTTGCTAACTATGAATATAATTTTGGCCAAGAAGCAGGCACTTACATCAATAAATTGCTACAAAATGGTATTTCATGTCCCACATGTTTAAAGTTTATGGAATTAACTTTCTCCTAACATTTTTTGCAAGAACGTTTCACATCCATTCCTAATTTTTCTTTGCCATATGACTTGGTTTAATCCACAATGGAATTTCAGAAT
>JZKD02S2300661.1:1834384-1854775 GCA_000966675.3 Picea glauca | reverse complement strand
TATATATATATATATATATATATATATTACGAAAAAGAATATAAAGTTGTATCTCATCTCTCCCTCAATCCTTTCCAACGTATTGCTTTTGCATGAGCTATAATTGTCCTTTTGAAATGCAATTATCTAATCACAATAACATTTCTATCAAAGTTTTGTAAGTGAATAAAAAAAAAATAGTTTAATAGTAAGAATAATGCAACAAAGATGTAAGTGATACCAAGTCTACAATTTTCAACATAAATGTAAACATACATCAAGAATCCTCGCCAAATTAAATACCAATATGAATTCTGAATGATAGATTGAACTAGTACCTATTATTGTTCTTGTCATCTACAAGTCTTTCAGTCCACACGATAGAAATAAAATGTTCTTTATGATAGCTACTTAAACTTTACACAGATCCAGGACAAATTTATAATTTCTACTCTTAATTATGGTTTATATATACATTTAATAGTTTTTGGAATTTGTGAAGCCCTTAACTGTGCAATACACGAGACATGCTCACATTTACATTTAACTATTCATTTAAATCCAGTGTCATCGATCATCCATCCTTCAACATTGCACCAAGCATTGCACGGTACAACAATAAATATGGAATTATTCATCTTTGACAATAGTAAATACATAAAATCATGCTAATATACAATGAATAATCAATATCAACCCCGACCTTCATCAATTTTATCACAATATATAATACAGGTTAATGTAATACTAGTTAAATGCATGTTGCCATCGTGGCAATTTAAATCATGACAATTTGGATAATATCAGCCCTATCATATCATGAAATCAAGTGGGCAACGGTATCCTGGTGCCCTGACACTCGATCTCCCAGTCCTGATGTATTGGCCTATCGAACCCTTGGTACATTGCTCATGTAAATGAAAAGAAACAACCTGGTGGCTCAAGGGTCAACATCCCCATAATTGTAAAATTATTAATTCAATGTTTTTTAAATGATAGTTGAATCAATTTAAACTGCAATTAGACCACCAAGGCATTGATTAAAGGATATGATCAGCAATAAATACTATGCATAGGTATTAATGCACTTTTTCATCACCTCTGTAATAAGAAGTGAAAGTTGAGGGCCAATGATATCGCAGAAAATTTGTTTTATTTATTTATCTTAATTAAAATAAAAGTATTTTTGACACTTTTCTATGTTAAACATTAGAAATGGAGAGAAAAATGAAATTCAATGCAAGAATTGCTACCCATTCAAAGTTGTATCTAATGTTATAGTCCCTCTAGCAGGGACTAATAATAACTTTTTTTTCCCATCTATTTTTCACATTTCATAGATAAGAAGAACGAGGTATGTCATGTTATGATTGTTCGGTAAATAATGGCATCATTGTTTTCCTCTTTTATGGTACATTATTTATGTTCACTTTATATGACATATTAAGTTAATTTTATTGAAGGTTGCATTGTTTTTCACAAGAATAATACTTAAGAGGGAGAGATCATTTTACTTCTCACTTTAGAGTATAAATGCAACATATATAGATACTATATTTCTTAAAGAATACATGACATTGAATAGTTATATTTATATTCTGAGAAGCATTTTAAAAATATTAAAATAATGAATTATCATTATTAAGGTATTAGGTTTATCATTAGCAAGATCCAAATGCCTAAGAATGAAGAATCTACTTACCCTCAACTTAGTATTTGTAAGTTTTGGTTTTGAATTTTTTTCATATTTTCAAAATTTTCATTTATAATTAAAACATTATTTTTTAGCAAAGGTTTGGTTTTTCCAATATGTACCCACACATTGTCATTTTTATTATGAGTTATGTTTTCCAGCATGTTGTACTTTGCAAGGCTTTTGTTGGCACATTCCAATAGCCTATTTGACCCATCTATTGTCATAAGTCCCACCAACTTTTGGAATCACCACCATACTCCACTGGGAGAACTCTCCTCCCTGCATCAATATATGTCCTTCATGTGTCGTACTCTATCCCATCCCATTGACTGTTGTCCTTTCCTTCTTATGTCGACACTAAATCCCATTAATAGTGTCCATAACTTCCTACCAGTACACCCTTCAAACAACGCAATTCCCACCCCATTCCACATAGTGCTCGATGAAAACCATCTCACACTCTATTGACACATGGAATTCGAAAGTGACTAGAAAGACCCCTTGAACATGGAATTCAATAACATGTTATGTTCCACCTCCTTCACAATGAAACATGACCACACCAAGAGGTTCCATGCCACCAATTCTTTAAGTTTCTTTTCCTAGTCATCACAATGTAGACAAGTAGCACATCATCTTGTTTCCTAGTCAAAATATTCCACTTTGACCTCCCTGCATAGTCATCTTGCAAACTTAGTGTCACATAGACGAATCAAGGTTGTTATGTGACACTTCATAGAAACATATAAGGTTAAGTATCCAAATTTTGAATGTGTTTTTTAAACTTCTTTAACTTTGTCATGTGACATTGGTTTTCAATGTAGTTTTTTGCAAGTTGTGTATATTTAAGTGATATTCATAGGAACATAGGTGGATTCAATAAATTTTATTGTTTGAATTTTATATTTTTTGTAAGTAAGAGTTTTTATTCAAATATCAAAATAATGTACAAAAATTCAAAATATTCAAGATGCTCAAGGCACCATAATGTCCATCAAACGGGTCCCAAAAAACCATTTATCTGCTAACCTTCCCTTGAAGGGAAACCAGGCCAACATTCAAAAAAGGATTTTAGAAAGTTAAGATTAGAAATATTTTTAGGAAGTCTGAGAAGCTAAAATATAGGGACCCTAATGAAACTAAAGACAGAAACATGTTCAAATAAACCAAGACAAAACTAGACAAACCCCAACAAGAAAAAGAAAATTTGTTCTCATTCATTGAAATGAGGCACCCGAGGAACAGACATAGAATTTATCACCTTGTTTACCTCATCCTAAGGCCACATATGCCCAACAGACGATCTACTATCATGCACCAGTTGGAGAGACCATGCTTTCCTTTCGACCAACCAAGAGACCGTAGTGAGTAGAAACATGATATGATCCTCCAGAGATTTCAATCCTTGTTTGAACTTCCTATAATCCTGATATTTTCGTAACATACCTTGGGCTACCATAGTTTTTGTCTGCCAATATGGCTCCAGAATTTTTTGAACGTTGGTATCTCAATTCCGAGAGCAGGCAAGATCAAGAACTATATCTCCTACATGTTTTTCCACATCCTCATCTTCTTGGTAAGACCTGATGATCTTGACCTCATATTCCATAGGTTGCATGACATACTTTTCCTTTGGATAGATTGAATTCCTATAGTATTCAAATTCCTCCTCCCCTGAAATGTTCGCCCGAGTCTTACGAACACGAGTCATCTTGGCTTAGATGGTGTGATGAGCCATAGAAACCATGAGGAGAATGGCATGCCACTCATGGGTAGTGACTACAATCAGGCCAGAGATAAATCTCGAACTGAACTAGAGACAGATCTCAAACCACATATAGAGGTTGAAATAAACCAAATAAAACATCCAAGTCATATTTATTAGATTAACTATTGTAATACCCCAAGAACGAGCCTTAGTTGAATTGTAAATATGTTTTATAGGCTAGTGAGCCAAGTGATTATAAGCTAGGAGGCTTATGTGATGATTAGGCCGTAGAGCCTAGATGTTAAAGGACAGTGAGCCTAATTTTTTATATGTAAACACTCATATAATTAATATAATACATCTCTACGTGTAGACCGACCACGATAAAAGAGTATGGGGGACTAAACTCCACTAGGAAGGGAAAGGGAGGGGCTAATAGCCTAGAAAGGGAGCTAAGCTAGAGGGATTATCTCCAAGGGAATATTATAATATTATTCCAAAATACTAAGGTGGCGATAAATATCATATTATCCTAAGTTCCTATGGGAAGTGGAATGATCAACAAGTGGAGAGGAACTAATTATTGGAGGGCCATGTGTCAATTAGAGTGCGTGCAAATATATGTGGGGAATTAGTTTGTTTTTTCATCTTTCCCCATTCATGAGCGCACTCACTCAACATTCACGGGATCGACCATTCTCCTAGTCGCCTTGGCATTTTTCATGATTCACCAGTCTACCATCATTTCACGCTAAGACCTCCATCATTTAACCTTTGCAACTGATAAGTTGTACACAGTACCTCACTGTCATGGGTAGCATACCCATATCGTACTCGAGCCAGTATTGTACCGAAACTGAGCCAGTATTGTTCCATACATGTTTCTTGTTTTTTCCATCATCTATTCCATACATGTTTTCAATTGTTTCCTTCACCTGAGCTTGTATCTATTTTACTAGGGAGATTCACTGAACAAGTGAGTTTTCATGCCTATGGTACTAAAAAGGCAGGTTGTCAGGCCTCTGAGAAACTCTCTCTAGGTGAGACAGTTTGCTAGGAAAGTGATTTCCTAAGGGAACCCAATAGCAGCTATAGTGCTATGAGAATTCATGTCTGGCCTATTGTTTAAGCCCTGGAAGGGAAGTGGGGAAGTTGAAGGACTATTGAGCATAGAAGGGGTGCACTTCTTAGGGTGGAACAAGCATATGGGGAATGAGAGGATGTAGGTTGTTAGTTTGAGTTGGCTCTTGGAAACGAGATCCTTCATGTTTTCTAATTTATCTCAACCTAGCCTAGGAATCCCTTTACCCGGGTGGAGTTTAGTCCCAGCTCGGGGGTGACCCACTATTAAGAGTGATGAGAAGCATGGTCTAAGGATGGGAGGATCATGGAAGGTCTGCATGTACTTGGTGGTCTTCTATAAAAATATAAGTATCAATTATGTGTTCATTTCTATGTTTTGTATTTATGAATGTATTTATATTTATTAGTATTGCCTATGTATGATGTATGTATGGGCTTACGGTTATTTCCGCGCAAATCTATATATTGGAAGAATACATTTGTTTGTGTAAAAGTTTTATATATATGCATATGGTATTGTTGTTTTTATGAGGTTGGCATGGCCGTCCTAGAGGGTCAGGTATGCTACAATGTATTAAGTTCCACAAGAATTTAACTGTGTAATAGCCCAACAAGTTTAATCCTGGGTGTGTTACAATCTGGTATCAGAGCTCTGGTTTTCAACATTGAGACTAGATGGGCCGTGTAAGTGGAAATTGAAGAAAATGTTTCAAAGTGAATTGTTGTCGAAATGGACAAAATTCAATTTTTAGAGTGCCCATGAGTGCCAAGAGGGAACCGAGAGCACATATAACTATGTCTAAAATCTTAGGTGTAGCGGCTCAAGAAATCCAATAGAGGAAAGAAACCACAAAAACTATGGTTTTGGGGCCACAAATTTTAGATTTGGGCCATTAGATCTGTTCGGGAGAAGGAAAACACCTCACAGTCATCGGATCTGGGAAGTAGCATAGTTTTTAACCCCTCAAGTCCTCTGGACTTCATTTCTTCGACCATTTGTTTTTAGACTTTGACAAAAAGAGGAAAAAATTTTGAAGCTCCAAAGTCCTAGAGTGAATATACATCATAGATCATTTGGGAGAAGGTGGACCATTGGATCCCCCAAGTCGTTCGACAGTTCGGTGTTCAGGGGATTTTGGTTGTGGATGCGTGGAGTGGAGTTTTCCTTTAAGTCTCGAAGTCCAGAACCAATACAGACCATTCATGTTTAGGGACAGGTGTCTGAATATTAGTAGGTGTTCAAAATTTCAACATCCAACAATTCAGGGGTGGGGTGGTGTTCAGTAACGAAATCCTCTAAAGCCCGAAGTTCCAAAAGTATCGAAGCTCCGAAGTCCCGAAGCTCTAGGGAACAACAGTTCAAAATTTCGACATTTAGGAGTTATCAAGTATGTGGATGTGAAATCTTCCAAATCCCTAAGTGTCGAAGTCCTGGAACATCAAATTGATGTGGCATGATGATGTCACCTAGAGTGATGTGGACCTGTTCGAAAATCTCTGAAACCTGGAGTTTTGAATTCATGAAGCACCGGAGTGACGCGACCTACTAATGTCACCTAGGGTGACATGGACCCACTTGATGCTTTCCATGTGTCATCTTGTTTTATGATTTTCAAATACCTTTTGTAGCAGTTAAAACTTGACACGTTTCACCTGTCGGATTGGGCCACGTGTTAGCTCCTTATTTCTACCACATAGTACCCCCTGGTTGATCCGTCGAATCTCAACATATGTGCATGTAAAAGCTATGAATTCTTATCACTAGTTTGCAATTTGATTATTTAAAAGCATTAATGTGATGATTAAATGCTGAAATCTGCAAAACTGAAAGCAATAGAAAGAGAATATGGAACAGAAAATGAGAGACAAGAACAAAAGAGTTTGATAAYRRAGTTCACCCCCTTCACTGGGCTACGTCTYYGGGTCCCTCTCCAATGGGTACYGATCCAATTAATGGCTTTTAAAATGGTACAAAATATTTCTGGACATCAACTTCGGCAACAGAACAGTATGTTGTACAGAAGCCTTCAAGACCTCCTCTCTGAAAATTACCAAATGGTCTTCAAAATACAAAGAATTCAATTGATGCAGAGCATGGTCGACTTCAGAAAGAACACAACATTGGAAAAATTTTACAGCAAAAACGCTTTCTTCTGTTCCCCGTCTCTGTAAAACGAATTCAACAGTTGTTCAAAATGGAATATTGGACAAATTGCAATGAATCTCTCCTCTGTCCCCTGTCTGCGTCCTCTGGCAGTTGTTCAAAACGGAATGCTGGAAAAATTGAAACGAATTTCTCCTCCGTCCTCTGGCTGCGTCCTCTGGCAGTTGTTCAAAACGGAATGCTGGACAAATTGAAACGAATTTCTCCTCCGTCCTCTGGCTGCATCCTCTACTCCGTCCTCTTGCAAAACCCTTGGTTATAAAGGTGCAAGTCGAGGGTTCAATCCCGTTTTAGGTGCGTTGGATTTCATCTCTGCGAGATTTTTGATAACAAACAGATCAACTGTTGGTTGAAACAATGGATCACGAGTTCGACTCGCCCACCAAACATTGCACACGTTGTACCATAAATGAACATTAAATGTTTTTACCAAATATAGCAGCGTATGCTTATAACTGCCAACAATATGAACTATAATCCAGGCAACCTTGTCTAACTGCCAGAATGGTGCGTTGCCAATGGTACAGTGAACCCTTTGATGTGTCCACTCATCGGAGTGACCAATCCATATCATAAACATTTGTTGAATGGATTAGAACCGTTTTTCTATACATTGGATAGTGGTTGAAAAACAATTATACAACTAAGCTTTGATTTTATAAACCATAACCAATAGCTTTAATAAAACCATGTATGCATTGCCACCTCACTGGCATTGTACCATTTTCTTCTTTATTTGGATCAGTGTAACTTTCATGACAAATGACCCCCTGGATCATTCCTCCCCATTGGAGAGATTTTGGACCCCAAAAGCCTTTTATTCTGAATTCAAGCAAGAACATGTTCGTCTCGCCTGTCCTGTATCTTTCATCCATTTTTCCTGGAACCTGTACATTTGTCTCATCACAACAATAATCATAATTGAAAATAAATTGGATAAGGAGAATGGATCAAACAAATTTGGAAGTCATAGGTCTCCTGATGAGAAAGGAAGATCAAGGAGTGTTAGCAGAGATCACCATATCCCGACAAGGCATTCCAATAGGAGAGCACCTAGTAGCTCTAGTTCATCCCTTGTCGGGAATCATAAGAAGAGGTATGGGGTGGATGAACTACGAGGAGAAATGAACAAAATCAAACCTCCTATATTTGACGGTGAACACAAGAAGGATGAAGATGTCGAGCCATGACTGCTAGGCATGATAAAGTATTTTCAATTGCATAATTATTCTTCACATGTAGAAGGAAGAATTGTTATCTATTAGCTCAAGGGAAAGGCATCCATGTGGTAGGATCATCTTGTGCAAGTGCATCACATTAAAGAGAAAAATGTTACTTGGAAGGAATTCAAGAAGTATTTTGAAACGAAATACTTGAATAAGAGATATTATGACAAGAAAATGAAAGAGTTATTTAAACTCAAGCTTGTAAGTATGACCATCAATGAATATGAAATAAGGTCTTTGGAATTGTTGAAGTATGTCTCCTTCATCATGGATGAGACAGTTAATATTCAGAGGTATTTGCGTGAGATTCCATCTTTCATTAGCGACAAGATACAATATGATGATCCCAAAACTTTGGAGGAGACCATAAGGCGAGCTAAGTTACTATATGATCATCATAAAGGAAATCCAATTTTCCAAAAATCTTGGGAAGACAAGAAGAATTTCAATATGAAATAGAGGTAGAAGAGAAATAAGACACCATTCTTTAGAAATAGTCCTCAGCGACAACCAGCGTCTAGAGAGCCCAGAACGAATGAGACAGGTGGGAAAAGGCCAATGTTGCCACCAATTCAATGTTGGGGTTTTCAGAGAAATAATATGTATAGAGATTGTCCCCACAAAATTGAAAAAGTGAGAGTTGTTCACAATGTACAACAAGCTAAGAAAATGGAGGACATGGGGAGGAATGTACCCAGGATCTATGCAGCCTTGGACAATAAGAAATATGAGTTTCATTCACACGTTATTGAAGTGGAAGGTATGATCAACAACCAAACCATTTTAATTTTAATTGATTCAAGAGCTAGTCATAGCTATATAGATCCTAATATGGTGGAAATATTTCATTTTCCAAGAAGCAAGCATCGAAATTTTTGGTTGGTGTAGCTGGCTACCGGAAGAAAAATAAAAGTTAATGAGATGGTTAAGTCATGTCTAGTGGGCATGATTGGACTAAGCACCAAGGAAGATTTGAACATCTCTCCTTTAGGTTGCTATGACTTTCTAATTGGTATGGATTGGTTGGACCAACATCATGCTATCATATACTATTATAGTTGGAATATTGAGAGAGGGGGGTGAATCAGTATTACCCTTTTTTAACAATTGGTAGATACTTTTATATTTTGTTAATTACCACAATAGATCAACAATGGACTTGTTTGTGAAATCAATTATATAAATATAGTTAATAGGAATTAAAAGGATTTTTATGAAGAATAGTGAAGGACACCAATCCTTTTTAGATCACCAACTCTAGGAGACACAAATTCGCTTCTTCAGGGAACCAACCCTAGGAAGCACAAACTCCCTTGTCTTTAGGGAACCAAACCTAGGAAGCACCAACTCCCTTGGTTTTAGGGCACCAACCCTAGGAAGCACCATCCCTTGTTTTTAGGGAACCAACCCTAGGAAGCACCAACTCCCTTAAATTACACTTACTTAATAAAGGATATGAATCCTTCCTTGCTCCTCCCTTCCACCCTCACTTCATAAGAATCACCAGTTCTTCTTCTTGTATTTTTCTGTTGCTTTTATCTTTTGATCTGGACTACAAAGACACTTTCTTATCACCATTATTTCTCGTTTATATACTCTTCCAAATGGTGTGAGCTATGAAGAATTGTATCCCTTTGTTTGGACCATCGCACCTCTTCATTTTAAATTAACAATAATATCTATTATTATTCAAACACTATTGTGAAATATTTTAATTCAGTGAGAGTGATTTTCATAAATTGATCGTAGGTATGGATCAATTTCTTTTGAATCAATTCCATGTCTCTACAAATATTGCAGAAATCGAATCCTGTAGAGGCGATTCCTTCAAACCATTTACATGTGACCATATGGGAAAAACCACGGCCTTATTAATTAAGCGATTTACCCAGCGCCTCATAGATTATGTTTTTGTAACCCATTACGGGGGGTTGGAACCTAGTCCTCTAGTACTTCAGCCTTCGGTCAATTTCTCTCTCATCCACTCTTCCAGAGTTTCAACTCCCCAAAGTAATTACCTCTCACAAGGATTGATCTAATGGTTAGCATGATTTGTGGAACCAAATCAATGGTTTAGATTTGATCTTTACACTATCCTTCCACTACTTAATCCAATGGCTATGACTGGATCAAACATTGAGATGGATGGACATTATTTAATTTGAGACTTCAAGGGTTCGAAGGTCCGGGTAATTGTTGTTCTAATTTCCACTGGAGTTGGACAATGCCAAAGCGATCAACATGAGATTTCTTACTTCATGTTTTGATCTAACGGTCATGTGAGAATCCCGAGGATCTTAGATTAATGGTTAACATTGACTTTGGCCTTTGGGGCTTCGAGTAGTTGTTGGTTTCCCCCAAAGGACAAACTCCTAGAGTGACGTAACTTGTTGATGTCATTGTTGAATTAGCACTAGTCGAGTGGCTACCACGTGTCACTTATATTTGTGACTTGCGTGTGACTAAAATTCCAATTGGACTTAGACACTTGTCACCATCTAATTGCACCACGTGTCCTTCTCGACATGGATCTCCTGACGTTTCACATTTCCTCCTTCTGGATCTAATGGTCATAGGTTCAACTAATTCCTTGATCCAACAACTGTGATTAGTTCTAAATTAATGGTTTGGATTAATTTTGGCCTTTGAGACTTTGGTTTATTCGTTCCCAATTCTCAATTCTTTTGAAGTGAGATTCCTAGAATAAACCTAGAGAAACTTAACTTCATCTAATGATCCATCTTTGATGAGAAAGGATTAAAACAATCCAACGATTGTTGGGATTTCATCTATTAGGGATCTCGTGAATCCTTGATCCAACGATTGTGATCAAATCTAGATAAATGGTCTAGATTCATTTCATCCTTTGAGACTTTAGGTTATTCGTTCCCAATTCTCAATTCTCTCGAAGTGATATTCCCTGATTAAACCTCGAGTAACTTGACTTCATCTAATGATCGATTTTTTACGTGAAAGGATTAACATGATCCAACAGTCATCGGGAATTTGACTATTCAGGATCTCGTGAATCCTTGATCCAACAGATTTCATCAGTTCTATATCAATGGTCTAGATTCATTTTGGCCTTCGAGACTTTGGGTTATTCATTCCCAATTTTCAATTTTCTCGAAGTGAGATTCCCCGAATAAACCTCGAGTAACTTGAATTTATCTAACGATCCTTCTTTGATGTGAAAAAGATTAATATGATCCAACAATTATAGAGATTTCAGCTATTCGAGATCTCGAGCATTTATCCTTGCTTATCTTATCCTTCCGTTTTATTTTGATCGGACGGTCAATATAACTACCGAAATAATTCTTCCAAAGTGTGTATTAACACATTCTACTTTGATATCTTTACATAAGTCCAGGAGCTATGACCATGGGCTTAGGCACAAAGGATCTCCGCTCTTCGGGTATTTGGCTATTCCTGACTCCAGGGCTCCGGGGTTCTGGGGTAGCGGGACCGATGCCAACCATAGATCTATTGGAAGGTGATGATCGACGGTCGATGTCTATTTCAAAACTGAAACTTGCATGATCATTAACTCCAACCCTTGCATCTCGCAATGGTTCCCCGTCATTTATCTACCCTTACTGAGATCTGACGGTCAGGCTTAATCGGATGTTGATCCAAAGGTCCTCCTCTATAACTCCCAGATATGACGGTCTTGGTTTGTCCCAAAATCTACATCAATGGACATGATTCTCCCTCAATTCTTTTGTAGTTTTACTATGGTGATTTCAATCCTGATCGCGTTTTTGCAATTTGATTTCCCTTATGATCTTTTTGGTAGATTCATATTCATGTTGTTCATAACAACTCATCATCACTACAATGTTCTTTCCCTTATGAACTTTTTGTTTTAGAACTTGGATTCTAACTGATCGAGATCATTGAACTATTAGGAATTTGATCCCGATGGTGTTTTTTCATTGCGTTGATCTCGTGAAATCTAATATGTTGCCTCTCCTGAGCTTTAGGTATATTCCTATGCATGTTGTTCATAACAACTCATCATCACTGCAATGTTCTTTCCCTTCTAAACTTTTTGTTTTTGAACTTGGATTCTAACTGATCGAGATCATTGAACTATTAGGAATTTGATCCTGATGGTGTTTTTGCATTGCGTTGATCTCATGAAATCTAATATGTTGCCTCTCCTGAGATTTAGGTATATTCCTATACATGTTGTTCATAAAAACTCATCATCACATCAAAATGACATTGGTTGTTGACATCAATGAAAACACATCAATGACAATATGTCCAAAAATCTCCCCCTTTTTCATTGAGGGAAACACACTAAATTCATACACAAACTTCCCCTGTGATGATGCTTCTCTCCTCTGAAGTTACTCCCCCCCTTTGACATCAATGAAAAAGAGTTTCTCCCCATATGATTAATCTTTGTTTGTTTGTATGTTGTTGAAAAAAATCTGAACTCAGGTAACTCCCCCTGCAATCATGCTCTTCCTACCATAACTAAATGACTCCCCCTGCCAATCTTCTCTCTCTTCCCTTGATTGTTCTCCCCATGTGTTTCTAAAAGGGTAGTTTTTCCTGACAAGGTCTCTCCCCTTGTCATCTCTACAAGATTCCATGTATACCATTATTTACAACATACTAACCTCCATTTAGGGTTTTTCCACTTATAACCACTTTGGGACCAATGCATGGTCATATCACATTACTTTACCTGAGAGAATACATAACCTGCATTGTTCTTGGGTAGATGAATACCTGCAACAAACCCTGTAAGAACCTACATAGAGTTATACCATCAAACCATTACTCTTTCAATGATAATAGTTGTCTATTCATTTTTTTGTGCCTCAATGCTCATAGGCGTATCAACAGGAACAATTTTTAAGTCTTCCCTAATTTCTCCTTCCCTTCTTTGTTTCTAATTTTTTTTGAGGAGTTTCATTGGATCATTAAAATAGCATTGGAAAACTTCTAAGATCATCATCACTCAATTCTTCTAGTTGTTCTACAATTGAATATTCATCATCGTCGTCACTATTTTGTGCACTAGAAGCTTCGTTATCCTTGTTTTGATAATTTTCCCTTTTTATTTTCCATTTGTTGGGTAATGGATAATCTACTTGTATGACATTATCAAGTTATAGAATTGTATCATATTTTTATTTAGGAGTTTTCTTGTCTTGAGCTTGATCTACTTTATATGCATAGCTTTGATTATTATATTTCTTATTAGAAGTTTTACCCACCAATCTCCTATTATTAGCTTCATCAATTTCAGGAGCAATATATTCATCATCTTTCTTGCTTGATACTTCATATTTTCTTTTCCATATCTTCTTATTCTATTTGTTAGGGTTTCCTATCTTTAAGGATTGCATTGGTAATCTGCACTCTTTGGTTTTATGACCATAGTTTTTAGATTTTTGACATTCAATATTGAAGTTTTGCAAAGAAGAAAATGAGTTGTAGTTTATTTTCTATGTATTGTACCTATTGTTCTTATATCTATGGATATTTATGTTATTGTATTGTCCATAATATTTGCAGTGTATTGCCTTATGACCAAAATTAATGCAAGAGTAACAGTATCCAATAAATAGATATTTATTAGCGGGGTTCCTTCTAGTGATTGTATTCTTCCTATCAGTTTTTACTTTAGTATGGAATTTTTATTTATGTTTATGTGGAATATTTTTTAATGACATCGTTTTTTTTATTATATTCTCTTCTTAAGAAGCCCTTTAGAGAATCTTCGTAAATGATTACTATTTTAACAAATCCTTTTGATGTATAAGTTGAGTCTTCGGTGTATCCCAAACCATTCTTGTTGTTTGGTGACCTATGACTATTGAGAATTACATCCAAGATCTTTGAACTATTTCCAAATTTTGATCCCTTCTTTTCTTTCTCAAGTTCACTTTTTAGCAGCTTAATCTCAGCTTCTAGTTTCTCACATACTTGTTTTTTATCACTAAGTTGTTTTAAAAAGACTTCTTCAATTTTATTATCTTCCAAGAGATGGGATTTTAAATCACTGATGATCTTCTCTGATTATTTAATAGTTCTTAATTCATCTATTTCTTTTGATTGATGTGATTCTTCAAATTATTGAAGTTGTGCCCTAAGTAGCTTGTTCTTCTTTTTATACTTTCTTAGTTCCTCCAGAGAACTAATCAGTTATGCTTCTAGATTCATTTCTCCTTCACATTCATAATTTTATTCATCGTATACATCATTATTTGGAATAATCATTCCCATAAATAGAAGCTATGAATTCCCATTTTCACTCATGTCTGAAGAACTGATGTATTCTTTAGAGTAAAAGTTTTTCTTTTTCTTATAAAATTTATTCTTGTATTGTTTTTTCTGGTTGTGAACTTCTTCATCATTTTCCTCCAGCTTGGGATAGGGACATTTGTTAGCAAAGTGTCCATTTCTTCCACAGTTGAAACATCTGAAGGGTAATTTTCCTTTATATTTTCCATATCCTTTCTAGAGTTTATTTATAAAGTTGGCCTCTTCTACATAGGATATGTCTGAGTGATATTCATGAGACATATGTTCATGTTTCTTCTTTTCTTTAGATTCTTTAAAGGTTGTTTCATCTTTTGTTGGTTTATCATTCCCTATTCTCATTTCATATGCTATAAAAATTACATGAAGATGATAAACTGTGAGTGTGTCAAGATCAAACCTATCTTCAATTGTAGAAATATTGGCATCATATCTCCTTGGTATATTTTTCACAGTAGGTTTATCTGTAAATTCTTCTCCTGCTACTCTGATTGAATTAACCACTTCATCTACCCTATGAAAGTATTCAACAATGTTCTCTTCTTCTTTCATTCTTATATTTTCAAAATGAGTTCTATAGGTCTGTAGTTTGGCTTCCCTAACTTTTCTATCTCCTTCATATACAACCTCAAATTTGTCCCAGATTTCTTTGGCTGACTTACAATGCATAAAATTCACACATATAGAATTTGTCAACCCTCCTAGAATTGGATTAATTACTCTTGAGTTCTCATTGCATATTTTATTTCTTGCAACATCTTTGGGTGGAGTAGTTGGTGTAGAGTAACCATCTACAACATATTTCCATATATCAAAACCAAGAGCCAACATGGATTTTTTAATTCTTATTTTCCATAGAGCATAGCCACCTCCATTGAACAATGGTGCTTTGTTGTTATACATTCCCTCTTGTTGATCCATCTTCAAGATGTACCTTCCAGTTGTTTATATTGTGTCGAAAGCACCTTCTTTGATACCAATTGTTGGGATACTGATGGGGGGGGGTGAATCAATATTACCGTTTTTCAACAATTAGAAGTTACTTTTATATTTTTTAATTACCACAATAGATCAACAATGAACTTCTTTGTAATATTAATTATATAAATAAAATTAATAGGAATTACAAGGATTTTTATGAAGAATAGTGAAGGACACCAATCCTTTTTAAAGCACCAACTCTAGGAGACACAAATCCCCTTCTTCAAGGCAACAACCCTAGGAAGAACCCACTCCCATGGTTTTAGGGCACCAACCCTAGGAAGCACCAACTCCCTAGATTTTAGGGAACTAACCCTAGGAAGCATCAACTCCCTTAAATTACACTTACTTAGTAAAGGATATGTATCCTTTTCTGCTCCTCCCTTCCACCCTCACTTCATAAGAATCATCAGTTCTTCTTCTTGGACTATGTTGTTGTTTTTATCTTCTGATCTGGACTACAAAGACACTTTATTCTCACCATTCTTTCTCATTTATATACTCTTCCAATTGGCGTGAGCTATGAAGCATTGTGTCACTTTGTTTGGACCATAGATCCTCATCATTTTAAATTAACAACAATCTCTATTATTATTCAAACATTATTGTGAAGGGTTTTAATTCAGTGAGATTGATTTTCATAAATCGATCACATGTATGGATCGATTTCTTTTTACTCGATTCCATGTCTATGAAAATATTGTAGTGACGTGACTTGTTGATTGCATTACTAACTTGGCACTTTCCGAGTGGCTGCCATGTGTCACTTAGACTTGTGACTTACGTGTACCTAAAATGTCAACTAGACTTGGACACTTTTCACCATCTGATTGCGCCACATGTCCTTGCTAACATGGATCTCCTAAAGTGGCACATGTCATCCAACTAGATCGAACGGTCATAGGTTAATTTGATTCCTTGATCCAACGAATGTGATCAGTTCTAGATCAATGGTCTAGATTCATTTTGACCTTCGGGACTTTGGGTTATTTGTTCCCAATTCTCAATTCTCCTGAAGTGAGATTCCTCAAATAAACCTTGAGAAATTTGACTTCATCTAACGATCCATATTTAACATAGAAGGCTTAACACAATCCAATCGTTGTCGAGATTTCAACTGTTAGGGATCTCATGAATCCTTGATCCAATGACTGTGATGAGTTCTAGATCAATGGTCTAGATTCATTTCGACCTTCGGGAATTTGGGTTATTCATTCCCAATTCTCAATTCTCCTAAAGTGAGATTCCCCAATTAAACCTCAAGTAACTTGACTTCATCTAACGATCCATTTTTTACCCGAAAGGCTTAACACGATCCAACGGTCTTCAGGAATTAGGCTATTTGGGATCTTATGAATCCTTGATCCAAGGACTTTGATCAGTTCTAAATTAATAGTCTAGATTCATTTTGGCTTTTATGAATTTAGGTTATTCATTCCCAATTTTCAATTCTTCCAAAGTGAGATTCCCAGAATAAACATCGAGTAACTTGAATTTATCTAATGATCCTTCTTTGACGTAAAAATCTTAATACAATCCAACGACTATTCGTATTTCGGCTATTCAGGATCTCGAGCCTTTGGGCTTTCTTATCTTATCCTTCCATTTTATTTTGATTGGAAGGTCAATATAAATACCAAAATAATTCCACCAGAGTGTGTATTAACACTTTATTCTTTGATATATTTTCATAAGTCTAGGATCTATGACCGTGGGCTTAGGCACAAAGGAGCTCCTCTCTTCAGGTATTCGGCTATTCATGACTCTGGGGCTCCGGGGTAGTTGAACCAATGCCAACCTTATATCTATTTGCAGGTGAAAATTGATGGTCAATGTCTATTTCAAAACTGAAAATTGTGCAATCGTTAACTCCAACCCTTGCATCTTGCAATGGTTCCCCACCACTGATATTCCCTTACTGAGATCTAACGGTCAGGACTTAATCGGATGTTAATCTGAAGGTCCTCCTCTATAACTCCCATATATGAAGGTATTTGTTTGTCCCAAAATCTACATTAGTGGACAAGATTCTCCCTCGATTCTTTTGCAGTTTTACTGTGGGGATTTCAATCCTAATCGTGTTTCTACAATTTGCTTTCCCTTTTGAGATTTTTGGTAGATTCCTCTACATGTTGTTCATAAACACTCATCATCACCTCAATGTGTTTTCCCTTCTAATATTTTTGGTTTTGTACTTGGATTCTAACTGATCGAGATCATTGAACTGTTGGGAATTTCATCTCGATGGTGTTTTTGCATTGTGTTGATCTCGTGAAATCTAATATGTTGCCTCTCCTCAGATTTAGGTAGATTCCTCTATATGTTGTTCATAACAACTCATCATCACATCATAATGACATGGGTCATTGAAATCAATGACAATATGTCCAATAGTTATATTAAAGTATTTACTTGTTGGGATGAGGAAGGGAACCTAAGGACAATCCAGGGAATTCCCAAGGCAGTAACTGTGAGAGAAATATCAACATTGTAGTTGAAGAAGTGTTACAGAAAGGGTTGTCAAATATTTGCAGCTCATATCGAAGAAACACCTAAGGATAAGGTGTCAAATATTGAATATTATGAAGTCCTAAAAGAGTTTGAGGATGTATTTAAAGAAATACCAGGTTTACCCCCTAAAAGAGATAATGATTTCTCCATAAATGGGATGCGTGGAGTAGCTCCAGTATCCAAGGCTCCTTATAGGCTGAGTACACCATAATTAAAGGAGTTGCAAATGCAACTTGAAGAGCTTATGAAGAAGGGGTATATACGTCTAATTGTGTCACCTTGGGGTGCCCCAGTTTTATTTTTGAAAAAGAAAGATGGAACATTGAGATTTTGTATTAACTTCAGGCAGTTGAACAAAGTAACAATAAAGAATAAGTGTCCTTTTCCAAGGATCGATTACCTCTTTTATCAGTTGAAGAATGCAAAAATATTCTCCAAGATTGATCTCAGGTCTAGTTATCATTAGGTAACAATTAAATATGAAGACATCAGCAAGACTGCTTTCCAAACAAGGTATGGCCATTATTAGTTCATAGTGGTTCCATTTGGATTATTAAATGGACCAGTTGTCTTCATGTGTTTAATGAAGGGTATTTTTAGAAAATAATTAGATAAGTTTGTCATTGTCTTTTTGGATGACATTCTTATATATTCCAAGTCAGAAGAAGAACATGAGAAGCAATTGAAGATGGTATTACAAGTATTAAGGGAGCATGAGTTGTATTCCAAATTGAACAAGTGCTCATTTTATCAGAACGAAATTCATTATTTGGGGAATATCATATTTGAGGTAGAGATAGCAGTGGACCATCAAAATATTGAGGTCATTAGAGGATGTTCATCACCTAAGAAAGTGACGGAATTTAGATCATTCATGGGCTTTGCAAGCTACTACAAAATATTTATTGTAGGATTATCAAAGATTGCACACCCAATCACTTCCTTACAAAAGAAGGGAGTGAAGTTCTAATGGACATTGGAGTGTGAAAAGAGTTTCCAACACTTGAATCAACTATTAACTAGTGCTCCAATTCTAAGGATTGTTGATCCAAATGAATATTTCATTGTATGCACAAATGCATGCAAAGAAGGACTTGGTGGAGTCCTCAGTTAGAATGGGTATGGTGTATGTTATGAATCAAGGAAATTGAAGGAGCATGAAAGGCATTATTCCACTCATGATTTGGAGTTGGTAGACATAGTGCATGCCTTGAAGAAGTGGAGACACTACCTCATGGGGAAAAATTTCTAGCTGAGGACAGACCATAATGTTCTAAAATATTTATTTGATCAGCCAACTCTAAATGTCAGGCAGAGCATGTGGTTGGAGTTTCTTAGTGAATACGACTTTGATATAAAGAAAATAAAAGGGAAAGAGAACAAGGTGGTTGATGCACTCAACAGAAGAGTTCATGAGTTTCATTCTACAACCATCAACATGTACCAATCAGATTTGAAGGGCATAATCTTGGAGGATGCAAAATCATATTTGCATTACATGGAATTAGTGGCAAAATTACAGCAAGGTAATTTGCAGCAGAAAATTGAGGACTATAAGCTAGGAAGTGATGAAATTATCAAGTACAAAAGAAGAATTTATATACCAAACTCCCAAGAATTGAAAAATATGATATTGAGATAAATGCATAACGTACCTTATGTTGGACACCTAGGGTATCATAAAACAATTGTAGTTGTCAAGAGCCAATATTATTGGCCATACATGAAGAAAGAAATTGTTGAGTACATTACCAAATGTTTGGAGTGTCAAAAGGTCAAGGATGGGCATAGACACCCATCTGGGTTGTTGCAACCATTACCCATTCTTATGTGGAAATGGGAAGTAGTAACAATGTATTTTATCACCAAATTGCCTAGAACAAGCAAGCAACATGATGTTATCATGATGGTGGTGGATAAACCTACCAAAGCTACCTATTTCATTCCAGTGAAGCTCACTCACAAAGAAACTAATGTTTTTGATATTTATATGAGGGAAATTTCTAGATTGCATGGTATACCCAAGATAATTGTGTCTGACAAAGATCCAAAATTTATATCGAATTTCTGGAAAGGATTATTTAAAGGATTTGGAACAAATTTGAATTTTAGCACAACTTATCATCCAGAATATGATGGGAAAACAAAAAAGGTGAATCACACTACTACATATGGGCGGATTATTCCACAAAAATTTTTCACGCTTCCACTAGTTTCATATTTTTTTTAAAAAGGGCGGGATTTTTGTCGCTATTGCCATGAAAGTTCGTCGCTATATCGACGAAAATCTTAATTTAACCTAGTCGGGATTTTCGTCGCTATAGAGACAAACTTTCATGGAAATAGCAACGAAAATTTTGTCTATCTCATTGGTCGGTGTTAACGGCTAGTTGACTATTTTATCTATATATACGTGACTTTAAGAGACTTTGCGACACAATTTCTATAGTTGCGACATTGTTCTTGGCTTTTGTTTGAGCTGTTTATTTTTTCCATCACCCATCGGTTGAACAAATCCAATTCTCGATCTACATAGCTCAGATTTTGAACTTGCAAGGTTAGTATGTTATTTTTTATTGATGTACTCATTTAACTTGTAAAAATTTTTTCAAATGTCCAAATTGCATTTAGCTTATTTTTTCGTTGATAATATATTTATATAATATGTGTAGTTATACCATATTTCATGTCTTTTGTTTTTGGATATAGTTAGTATATTCTATGGAAAAGGGTATGTGGATTCCATAATATTCTAGGT